>JAGFNQ010004849.1:0-111460 GCA_024364735.1 Boesenbergia rotunda
ATGTACTCGGGAAGGGAAATCCTAGGTGAGTGAGTAGGGCAGTCGACTGCCCTTGGGGTAGTCGACTGATAAAACTCAGAGAAGGGTTCTGGCCTGGGACCAGTCGACTGCCCTGGGGGCAGTCGACTGGTAGGTGGCTGGTGAGCTGGCAAATTCGAACGTTGGGAGTGTCAACGGTCGAATTTGGCTGGCACCAGTCGACTGCCCCCAGGGCAGTCGACTAGTAGCGAGAAATCAGCCCCGAGTCCTATTTAAAGAGGACCTCGTGGTGGCTGAGTTTCTTGACGAATCTTGTCTTGGTTAAAGGCAAGATAGTAGTCTTTGTGCTCAGAGGTCTGCTTGGTGTTGTGGCGAGGTTTCTCCACCCACAAGGAGCGACGAGTTCTAGCCGGAGGTTATCCGGGGTTTGATCCACCGACGGATTGTTGGATTAGTCACCCGACCGGGGTGGATACCAACTAAAATCGGTTTGTTAGCGTTGTTTACTTTTATTATTATTGTTTCCGCTGTGCAACTAACAACGTAGGTACAAGTACAACCGAAGAAACGCTATTCACCCCCCCTCTAGCGTACGACATCGATCCTAACAAATACCGACCGAATGGAGCCAAGCGGTAATGATATGGCCAAAAGGCATGTAAACCGTCTGACTGTAGATCTGACTGTAGGTGATAATGGAGAAGTAGATGGTGGTCACAATGTCAAAGTCTAACCGCCGATGCATCCCGTACAGCATCAAGCAGTGAAATGAGCGAATTTCAGAAAGAGGCTTAGAGGTAATAGGTATCAGGCAGTTAGTGATAATCTTAAACATGACATAATCAGTGGGGGAAAGCCTGAGGGCAGCAAATGTGGGGAAATCACTGGCAGCCTCACCGAGATCCCTTGACCTGGGATGGCTGAAAAAGTACTCATGGATAGAGTCAGGTGTGACTCCATCGAAGGGAACCGGTAGAGGATATGGAAGATAAGGGTAGAGCGGAAAGTCGTTATCTGATTGGCGGCACGCTAAAAAGGCAGTGAAAGTTGATAAATCAAAATTGAGGTTAATACCGGTGACTCGGGTCCTATACCCCGAACCCTCTCCACTGACCATGTTGTTATAAAACTCGAAAACTAGATCGAAGTTGATCGACCGCTCGAGAAAGAGAATGGACTAAATTTCATAAAACTTAATGATTCGTCGTACCGAAGGACAATGTTCGTAAATGAATGCTCTGTGCACAGTTCGACAGGGCATGAGTTTGAAAGTGTGATATTCAAAGACTAGTGCGTAATGGTCATTTTGAAATCTTGTATGAGGGGGTGGTTACGGTCTTGAAGAGGATGAGGGAGCTCTGGATTGTGAGGTGGCCTCAGTCGTCTCTTTCCCTTTAAGAGATTTCCTAAGGGTTGGAAATAAATCATAGCAATAAATTGGATCAAATGAAGTGAATTAACAGAAGTTTGATCAGGTAATCAATGATACAAGAATGAATTATAACACAAGATGGAATTGATCATATGAATAACAAGTTACGGTACAAGTTGATCAGGGAGATTATCGTCAATGACACACATACAAGGATAAGGTTTGATCATTAACAAGGTTTGATAGGGTTAGGTCACGGAGGATCACGACACACACAAAAAGGAGCACCCAACCGAAAGATCAATGGGATTGGGAAAAGTGCACGACACAAAACAAACCATTGATTAGTGCAAGAAACATACTTGAAGAAATGAACAGCAAGATAACTTCTAAACAAAACTCCTTACTTAGGTGCCATGAAGTAGTTGGAGAAGATCTCGAAGGCAGGAAGAAGTTGCGCAGGAGATGAGCTCAAGGGCTTGAGCGAGAAAGATCCTTCAGAAACTTGTAGAAGAAACGAGAGAGCTCGCACTACAGAGCTCAACGCAGGAAACGGAGCTTGAACAGACAATCGCAAACTGAGATTCTCGCAGACAAGAAAGAAGCTCGCAACACTCGTGGGAATACGGAGAAAGTTCTACGATTTGCGCTGAGGGATCGGCTAGGGCTTGGAGGTGTAAGATCAGGGAGTTAATAGGTTGGTGGACCGATCCACCAACCAGAATTTATTGCGATCGAACGGATCACCGTTCGATCTGGGAGTGCCCAGACCGATCAGGCTCCAGCCTGATCGGTCTGGCTTAGTCCTGATCGGTCGGGCGACCGATCAGGTAAGCCCCTGATCGGTCTGATGATCGATCAGAGAGCGGATAGTAAGTTTGGGAGGTTTTCTGTGAGCCTCCTGATCGGTCTGTGGATCGATCACCACAATGAGCCAGATCGGTCTGTGGACCGATCCAGGCTAACACAGATAGATTACAGTGGGTTTATCACAATTCGGCTTGATCGGTCTGTTGGTCCGATCAGACATACTCCTGATCGGTCTGGTGACCGATCAAGCAACCTCCTGATCGGTCCAGTGATCGATCAGGTATCAGGAATTTTTCTGATACGATCTAAAATTTCAGTTTCAGACTCCCTATCGATTTCTGATAAGATCAGATGAAAAATCATCGATCTTGAAGGTGTTCCCTTGACTATAATTGATCCTTTAAGAAGGATCAAAGGTCCTTATGGGTCTAACAAATCAATTTGCTCCACCCAAGTGGAGGCAAACTCAATCACAAACATTCAATCAATTTTCACCCAAGTTTGTATCAATATAAAGTCTCCAATCAAGTTTCCTTGATTGGAATGTCCAAGTATGATCATGGAGCCAAGTACACATATGTTATGCATTGGTTTTCCCCATACTTGGTCAACTTAGTGATTATTATCTCGTCAACCTAATTTCTCAAGGGATGCATTGACATTTTGAGTAATTAGGTTGATCCTAACATCTCACCCCATTTTTAGCAAACAAAAAACGTTTTGTTAAACCTTATAGTTTGTGTGAGATGTCCCCAAGTTACCCAATAATTGTTCCCAACAATTTGAATTGATCATGAAGGGTTTTGAATGCTTTTTAGTCCTATGAAGCACGACACATTCCCAATTCCCTTTGTAAGAAACTAAACTCATTCTCGGGGAGTGGTTTAGTGAAAATGTCCGCTAGATTTGATTTGGACTCTACATGTGAGAGTACAATGTCTCCTCTAGCAACATGATCTCTAATGAAGTGGTGACGCACTTCAATATGCTTGGTCCTAGAATAGTGGACTGGATTCTTTGTTAGGTTTATTGTGCTAATATTGTCACACAACACTTGCACACCCTTGTAACTTAATCCATAGTCCTCTAGAGTATGAATCATCCACAACAATTGCGATACACTCTCTCCTATGGTGATATATTCTGCCTCGGTTGTGGAGAGAACAACACAATATTGCTTCCGACTTGACCAACTAACTAGTGATGATCCTAAGAATTGGCAGCCCCCACTCGTGCTCTTCCGATCCAACTTACACCCAGCATAGTCGGAATCGGTGTAGCCAATTAGGTCAAATGATTCGGTACGGGGGTACCAAAGACCAACTCCAATTGTGCCCTTAAGGTATCTCAAAATTCTCTTAACAGCAATTAAATGAGATTCCTTGGCACAAACTTGATACCTAGCGCACATACCCACAGCAAAAAGTATATCAGGTCGACTAGCTGTGAGGTATAGCAAACTACCTATCATGCTCCGATATTGAGTTAGGTCAACAGGTTTACCACTCTCATCATTGTCTAACCGTGTGTTTGTAGCCATGGGAGTGGTTACCTCTTTAGAATCACTCATGTTAAATTTTCGGAGCATATCTTGAGTGTATTTGGATTGGTGCACATGGATTCCATCTCGAGTTTGCTTGATTTCAAGTCCAAGGAAGAAAGTCAACTCTCCCACTAGACTCATCTCAAATTCACTCTCCATGTGTCCAATAAATTCATTAAATAGCCCTTATTGTTTGAGCCACAAATTATGTCATCGACATACACTTGGGCTACAAATATATTGTCACCATCTCTCCGTAGAAATAGTGTAGGGTCTATTTGTCCTCTAACAAAACCTTTTTCAATGAGAAATGTCGACAACCGCTCATACCAAGCTCGGGGTGCTTGTCTAAGGCCGTAGAGTGTCTTCTTAAGCTTGAACACGTGGTTTGGGAATTCGGTACTCTCAAACCCCGGAGGTTGTTCGACATAGACCTCTTCTCTTATTAACCCATTTAGAAAGGCCGATTTGACATCCATTTGATAAAGTTTGAAACCACGATATGCTGCAAATGCAAGCATCAATCGGATGTACTCTAATCGTGCCACAAGAGCATAAGTCTCATCATAATCAAGGCCTTCGACTTGACTGTAGCCCTTGGCTACTAAGCGTGCCTTGTTTCTTATGATTTCTCCCTTATGGTTCAATTTATTTTTGAAGACCGATTTGGTTCCAATAATGGTGGCTTCTTGGGTCTAGGGACTAAGTCTCAAACTTGACTTCTTTCGAATTAACCTAGTTCATCTTGCATGGCAATGATCCAATCGGGATCATTTAATGCTTCGTCAATTTTTCTAGGTTTAATTTCGGAAATTAGGGCAACTTCATTAGCCTCATTTCTGAAGAATGATCTAGTCCTAACCCCATGATGGATGTCTCCAACAATTTGGTCTTGAGGATGGCTAGAGGCTAACCTAGTTTGCCTTGGTGTTGGTAGTACTTCTTGGATGGTTTCACTAGACACCGGCTCAACCTAGGATCCGACTGATCTATGGGTTGTCTAGGCTCACTGTCATCAGACTCATCACCACCATCTACAACACTTGGACTTCCATCCAAACTTAGTTTCCTAAGTTCGAATTGAACTCCTTCGACATCTTCTGGTTGATCATTTGCTTTTGGAATTTCTTCAAAAACAACATCAGAAGACTCTTCAACTAATCTAGACTTCTTGTTGTAGACTCGGTAAGCTTTGCAAATGAGGGAGTACCCGACCAGTATCCCTTCATCAGCTTTTGCTGTGAACTTTCCAAGATGGTCCTTGGTGTTTAGAATAAATACCTTACAACCAAACACCCTAAGGTGTTTAACTGTAGGTGGTTTCCCAAACCATAGTTCATGAGGAGTCTTTCCTAGAAATCTATGTATGAGGACTCGATTTTGCACGTAGCAAGCTGTATTCACAGCTTCAGCCCATAAGTAACTCGGTAATGAATACTCATTGAGCATGCTTCGTGCAACCTCTTGTAAGACTCAATTCTTCCTCTCTACAACACCATTTTGTTGTGGTGTTCTAGGAGTGGAGAACTCATGTCTATATCCTCTCTCTTGACAAAACTCTAAAAATTGTTGGTTTTGAAATTCACCTCCATGATCACTCCTAATTGTTTTAATTGTTGATGATTTTTCATTTTCAACTCTTCTACAAAATGAAATAAAAACATCTAAGGTTTGGTCCTTATATTTTAGAAAATACGTCCATGTATATCTAGTAAAATCATCAATGATAACAAAACAATATCTACTACCATTCAAGGTTATAATAGTGCTACAATCAAACAAGTCCATGTGAAGTAAATCAAATGCGGTAGAAGTACTTACAGTGCTTTTACCTTTATGTGTAGATTTTGTTTGCTTACCCATTTGACATGCATCACAAAGTTTGTCATTTTCATACTTGATGCTAGGTAAGCCACGAACTAATCCCTTGTTGGCCAATTTCTGGATATTCTTCATGTTCATGTGTGCTAGTCTCCGGTGCCAAAGGGTGGACTCATCTTCTCTTGACATGAAATACTTAACAAAAGCATTAGAAGCACTTTTAAAAGAAACTTGGTAAATGTTATCTACTCTTGTGCCTACTAGTACCGTGTCAAAGGTGTCATGTTGTCTAACTAGACATTGACTTGAATGAAAATCAATTGTGTAACCCGCATCACACAATTGACTGCCACTTAGGAGATTAAATGTCATCCCCTTGACTAGAAGAACATTCTTAATCCTAAGACATTCGGATATTTGAATGTCTCATATTCCTATAACCTTAAGACTACCATTGTTACCAAAGGAAACATTACCTCTACTTTTTTTTGAAAGGTAGTGAATAAGGATCTATCACCGGTCATGTGTTTGGAGCACCCACTATCAACGACCAAGTTAATAGATGCTCCCCCTCAATCACAACCTACACAATTCGAAAAAATAGAAGATTTAGGCACCCAAATCTTGGGGCATAAAGCACCTACTAAGCAAGACTTAGGCACTCATGCCTTGACTACTTTCCTTTGAACCCTAGGAGTCTTAAATTGTCTAACATTAGTCCTAGACATTAATGAAACAAATGATGGTTCTTTGGATCAGTACCCAATACCGACCCTATTGTAGACAGCCCTTTGTGCATTTAGAATCATATCTAAAGTCTTTGAGCTTGTTGCAAGAACACTCTTGAGTCTCTCAACCTCACTCTTCAATGATTTGTTTTCATCCTCTAACATCTCAACATGCAAATCATCAACATCCTCATCCATAGAGGATTTCAATTGTTCAACTTCTACTTTCAATGATTTAATCTTATTTTTTGACTTTTTCAATAAATCGGTTAAACATGCAATGGTTCTATAGCATTTGTTCAATTCGGGAGTGATTATCTCTTCATCATCCATCATCCGAAGATGATGAAGTCGCGTTTGAGGAATCCGTGGATTCATCACTGCTTTCTTGATCTTCCATTGCCATGAGTGCCACATGCCGTGTACTCTTCTCCTCCTTCTCCTTATCGAATGAACTAGAGGAGGATTCATCCCATGTGCCCTTCAAGGCCTTCTTCTTCTTCTTTGATTTATCCTCCTTCTTCTTGAGCTTTGGGCAGTCCTTCTTGAAGTGCCCTTTCTTACTACATTCATAACAAGTAATATTAGACTTATCAATTTTAACTTCACTAGGGTTACCTTTAACCTTGAAGCGTCGACTCTTTCTTATCATCCTTCTAACAAAGTTGGCCATCTCGGAGGAAGAAGACCCACTGCCATCCTCCTCGGAATCGGACTCAGACTCGGATGAGAATGAAGATGAAGAGACTTCCTTCTCCTTCTTCTTCTTGTTGGTCTTTTCCCCTGCAACTAAGGCAATCCCCTTCTCCTTGGGGCCTTTGTTAGCCATCTCATGTAGCTCCATTTCACAAAATAAATCATCTAATTTTACAATTGACAAGTCCTTAGAAACCTTGTAGGCATCCACCATGGATGACCACAAGACATTCCTTGGAAAAGCTTTTAACACATACCTCATAAGGTCGCGGTTCTCGACCTTTTCATCAATAGAGTGGAGACCGTTGAGGACTTCCTTGAATCTACTATGAAGTTCACTCACCGTCTCACTCTCCTTTATGGAGAGGTCTTGTAGTTGGTTGAGGAACAAATCCCTTTTGGCGATTCTCGAGTCTCGGGTGCCCTCATGGAGTTCAATGAGCTTATTCCACAAATCATTTGCGCTTGTAAAGGGACCAACCTTGATTAGTTGGTCTTTGTTCATTCCACATTGCAAAGTCACCACCGCCATCGCATCGGCTTCTCCTTTTCTCGTTTGCTCAGCTGACCAACGTGAAGATTCCAATTCTTTACCCTCCGCGTCTCTTGGAGGAGTGAAGCCCTCCTTCACGGAGAACCACATTCCGATGTCGGTCTTGAGATAGTATTCCATGCGAGACCTCCAATATTGAAAATCGGAACCATCGAAGAAGGGAGGTCGGGTGGTGCTAAATCCTTCTCTCAAAGCCATCGTTGATAGCTCTCGGTTGTTAATCCGTTTGAACAGAGTCCCAAGATCTGATACCACTTGTTGGTGCTTGGATGGCTAGAGAGGGGGGGTGAATGTAGCCAAACACTTGAAACTTAGCAGTTTTTATATTTTCTCTGCACTTCAGAGGTTAGACAGCGGAAGCAAAACAAATGCAGAAACTAAGTAACAAGCAAAAACTCTAACGCAAGGATATACAAGGTTCGGGGGTAACTTGCCCTTACTCCTTGGCGTGCCCGTGAGGTGGGCGATCCCTTGATCGTCGGCAGATCAAGCCCCGGAAATTCGGATATCAAATCCTCCTTCTCGGTGGAGAAACATCTCCACACAAATGGTCTCAAATGTAACAGAAATTAAGCACAGAGACAACAAGAAAGATCTTACAGATCGCTAGCAAAGCACAAGGATGAGAAATGAGAGAGCAGGTCACCAAGCACAGCACAGCGCCACCAACGCAAGAGCTCCCAGCTCTTCGTTTGCTTGCTGATCCACTCGCGACTCCCTCCACAGACTCAAGGTTACAGCTTCGCAGGAGATCGCTTCAAGTGATTCATAGTAATGCACACAGATGATTAAGCAAAGCTATCGATGTGGAGAACTCTACAGCTCCTTCTCCACTCCACGGCTTATCCTGCTTCCATCGCCAGGTCACACGCTCCTCTGCAGCAGCTCCCAGCTGCTCACCTGCACCAGCCAGCTACCCCTGACCTCCTCTGGACTCACTGAATTCCCTCCAGTCGAGCCCCAGGTTATCAGCTCCTCAGTCGTTGCAGCTCACGCCAAAGGACGTTACAACCTGCGGAAGCAAACAGCCGAACCTGCTGTAGCGAAAGCCTTCGTTTGACTCCCCTTGGATGATCCCTAAGTCACCTGCACACTTAGCAGCTCATTAGGGCAGCAAATCAACAGAGAATCAAACAATCAAAAGTTAAGAGCAGAGAAAGCAGATGTGATCAGACGTGATCAGAGCGTCTGACAGCGCGTTTGAATTAAAGTGATCGGTCACCGGACCAATCCAGGGATCGTGGATCGGTCACCGGACCGATCCACAACTTTGCTGGGATTCCCAGCTTTCGTAGCCACAAGGGCCTGATCGGTCACCAGACCGATCAGGCTGTGCCCTGATCGGTCAACAGACCGATCAGGAAGCTCTCCGACCGATCAGGCTCCAGCCTGATCGGTTATAAGGAGGAGTCAGCGACACTTGATCATTCACCAGAACGATCTGAACAGTATCCCAGATCGGTCACCAGACCGATCAGGAGCCGAACAGAAGCCAACCCAAACCTTTTTGTTCTCTCCCTGATCGGTCACCAGACCGATCAGGAGCCAGACAGGAAAGCTTCTGTTCTCTCCCTGATCGGTCACCAGACCGATCAGACATAGCTGGATCGGTCACCATACCGATCCATGAGAGAACTCCGTGCCAACTTCCCTGATCCAGGCAAGGTCAAATCCACTCTAAGTCAAGAGAACGGGCTCCCAGCCTTCTCTGACTCGTGCTCAGTCCCCCGGACCAAGACTCCATGCCCAGCTTCACTCACCGAGACTTCAGTGAACCTGGCTTCACTCACCAGGACCCGGCTTCACTCACCGGGATTTCCAATCACTTAACCCTCCGAGTTAGGAATTTTCACACCTAGCCTTTCAAGCTAGGACTTTTCACACCTAGCCCTCCAAGCTAGGACTTTTTCATTCATCCAAAGCCCAGTCCCCGACCAGGACTTAATCATAATCATCTCATCAACCTAAACTAAAATCAGTGTCAACACCAAAACAACAATCAGGGTCAGACTGCATCAACAATAGTAAGTTAAAGAAACATCATCATCTTAATCAAAATTAATACAGCAGGGCCTAGTCCCCTGGTAGACATATGACCCCACAACTCTTGGTCCTCGGGAGGGAGCTCCCCTTAAGCTCAGCCGACACTCATAAACTCGGGTCAGCACCTAGAGGCAGAAAGTGAGACTTCTTCAACTGGTCAATGGCCCCGTGGAAGCCTTCCTTCAAGCGCATCATCACCTGGTCAGCGATGATAGCGTCAAATTCATCCGATTCTAGGAACTTGGCCTTGAAGTCCGCTTCGGCCTCTCTATTGCTTGAGGTATCGGCCGCCGAAAGTCACGCAACTCGGCCTCAACAGCCTCCTTGGCGCGCTTCAACTGTTCCACCTTGGCAGGCATTCTATCTTGCTCTTCCAAGGCCTCCCTGAGTCTGCCTGATGCCGCCCATACCTCTAATCGAGCCTGGGCCAGGTCATCCTCGAAGACAGCCAGGCGATCAGTCACCATCAGGAGGTCGGACTCCTGCTGGTTGAGCTACTGTGCTTGATTCTGAACGCGTGCGTTCAGCCTCTCGGTCGAGGCCTCCTTAAGTCGGAGGTTGCCCGACAACTTCTTCTCTCTCACCTGAAGCTGGTCCCGCTCCTGCGTCACCTGGAGTTGGTCCTTTGTAATGGCCACCGCTCGCTCAGAGACCAACCGCCCCCGGTGCCGGAAACCATGTAGGGGTGGACTCCTTGGCCATCAGAGCATTCAACAGATGCTCCACCTTCGCCCATAGAGCTCGGCTAACCCCCGCTTGCATGAGTCCCGCCCGATGCTCATGGTCAACCGCGGCTTCTGCTCTCAGGGCCCGGCGAGTTAAGGCTTCAATTTGAGGTCAGCGTACAAGCCACGACCGGCCGTCAGACAGTCATCAGCTGCCTGTCATTGCACCAAGAAATTATAGAACCTACCAGAACACATCCTATGCAACAGTAGCACACACCTTCAGAAGGGTCTCACAGATGTTGGTTAGAGGCCCCGCTGGGACACGTACGACCTCTCCTCCTTGAGACCTCGAGAGGCCGGCCTGGCCCTCAGAAGGCAATAAGCCCCTGCGCGGAGGAAGTAGCTGGACCACAGGAGCTTCAGGAGGCAGGCAAGAAGGGCTGGAGTCGCCCTCCTCAGAGCTGAAAGTCCCCTCGGATAAGAGCCCCTCGACAAGAACCTCCTTAAATTGCACTAGGGGAAAAGATTGCATGGAAGCCTCCAAGGTTGCATCTAGGCTCTTTTGAAGGTGGTCGAGTTTCATCCGGTATTGGGTGCGCAATACCTCCTTATCCTTCGAAGCCTCAGCCTGATCAATTAAGGGATAACTGGGGGTCGGGCGCCCGCTTCCTGAACAACGCCTGGCGGAATAGGAGAAGATATGAGAACAGACGCTCCACCCTCGGAAGGAGAAACAACCTCCTCAGACACATGGGAAAGAGGGTTGGGGCCCCCGGAGTGCGGCTTTTCCCATCTAGGGCCCGAGCCCTCTGGAATCCGTCTTTTCTGCCGACCAGCGAATTGCACTGATGAGGGGATGGCAGGGGGAGGCCCCCTCGTTGACCCCGTCCGGACGAACAACAGCCGGATGAGAGCCACCACCTAATGGGAGATTCGCTGCAGGGTCAACTGACAGACCGGAGGGCCCTTGGCCCGCAACAGGAGAAGGCGCAACAGTAGCCTCTACGGAGTAGGCCCCCGGGATGATTCAACGGTCCCCTCCGAGGACTCGGCGGGCACAAGGGATGCATCCGGAACTACCGGGGGAGGAGTCAGTGCCTCCTTGTTGGTCTCCTCCCACTTGATAAGGCGACCCATCATCTTGGAGAACATGACTTCCTCTGCAACAGCCAGACAAAGAAACGTCAGTTAGAACTAACGACATTGATGAAAAAAGACGAATATACCGAGGCTAGGGCTGATTCGGGTCACTTTGGGGCTAATGTCAACCTGGCACATAAGCTCCTCACTCTGCACCAGTCCAGGGTCACTGAACTTCATGCTAGAGAGTACGCTCTTCCAGGGTCACTGAACTTCATGCTAGAGAGTACGCTCCTAGCGCGTAGGTACACAGGACTCTGGAGAAACTCCCCTAGAAGGGGAGGAGTCGGTAGGGACTCTGGAGAAACTCCCCCTGCGCGCGATAATCACATGCGTCGCACCCGATTTATGGATTTCCGGCCCAGACCCCTTGGTTTGGGCTCAGCCCGCGCATGCGTGTAGATCCCCCTAAACTATCTAAGCATGGTTGGAATGACTTCATATATAAGACCTTCCAACTCTCTTGGCTTAGCAATGTGGGACTAAACACATACACACTTCTTTCAATATATTTGAAATTCCAAATAAAAATCAACACTTTCGACGTGTTATTCTAATGCTCGTGTTGATCTCGCAAGGCACGAAATTCTTCCTCTCCTGTCAATATCCACATAGGATCGACATCGATTCCTTCCGGAACATACATCATTCCGTAGGAAGTAACATACATCATTCCGCAGCCATTCGTAGTTGTGTCTATGCATCACCCCCACGTTATTAGTTTACACAGGATTTGTAAACAAATCGTCACGAAGAGATACAGTCATAAGACACGATTAATTCGAGTTGCTCTGATCATCAATGTGGCACCTTGACGCGGAGTTGTTTGAGCTGCACGACCACCACGCTGATGTTGTCTTCGCTCCCTCGCAAGATGGCGAGCTTAGTCAGTAGAGCTGCAGCCTCGGTGGGGGTGGATCCGCCGACCGCATCAGGAAACATCTTCTCCGTCCTCCCATTGAGGCATTGCCTCACGATCCTGCATGCCGACTCGTTGGAGACCACATCCCATAAACCGTCACTGGCTAGGACGAGGAACTCATCCTTGTCGGCCCTTTCGGTCACAGTCACATCTGGTTTTGATATCACAAATGGCTTCAGGTAATAGTCCCCTGTAAATGCAATGGACAACCATCCATAAACTTCGGAGGATCCTTGTAAAGTTTCACTGGAATAATGACCATCTTTTGCAGATCTAGAATTCTGATAATTATGTTGGAACAATCAATATCTTCATTTAGATTCACACCCATATTAAATACATACTAGTACCCTATTCCAAGTAATATTGAGTATGTTGGTCCAAAGAAACATACCAATAGATCTGGAAGTGGCAAGGACACCAGAAACACGATAGCCTTCCCAATTGATCACCCTACCTCCAGCTGCCTCAACTCTTTCGATCTCATCTGGTCTATCAGCCTGTGCATGATAAGAAATTGGAAAACATGAGACCAACTAAAGGAAACACTCCGACGGATTCTTTGAATGAGATCTGATTTGATATGAACTGATGTTAAAACAGGAATGAATCCCATAGTTATAGAATCTATCGCAACAATTTCTCGCTGCAAAATTTACAGACAATCTATGGCAGTAACTAACAAACACTGCAGTCTAAGAAACAATCTGCCAGCCTCGTTCTATTTTTGTTTCTATTGCAAGAAAAATATTGTTCTGGACGTGAGTCTATGGAAACCAGAGAAATCCTACTTGTCTAAAGTTAAGGGTGACTTCAGGATAATGCATGTGGATCAGTTTGTACTTCGTACTATCTCATCAACTTAACTTGCTAGATTTTCTACAGTGAAATCCAGGTTAGACTACAGCTGGAACTGCACATGAAACCGTCTTAACATGAGAGAAGGATTCCTACAAGAAAAGAAACAAGGAAAACAATCTCAAGAGGGAGCCAAATCTAATAAAAAATTGAGATAGTACTAAGGGGGGAGACTTCTTAAATAGTATTTAATAATAATATTGGGCCCCTCATTTCGGCTCAGGTCCATGAAGTCCAAGAACCCAAAGTATTTTATGACCTGGACCACACACAGATATGAGAAAACCAGACTTCGATGTTTGACCACTCCTGAACAAGACAGGATTCTCTTTGCCACCCGGCAATTATCAAACTCATCATTATCCAAGTCTGCAGTTGATACTCCCACGTTTACAGTGCAAAATGAACATTCATCTGGCATGTGGCACCTTAAATGAGTTCTAGATTGATGGACTGTGCCTTTGGGATTATGGTGCAGCGGTAGGACGACTAATCGCTATTTCAGACATTCGCGGTTTGAACCCCAACTATGACGTATTTGTAAGAATTTTTTCTCCAAATGGGACGCGAATCCTGAGTCGCTGGGCTTCTAGACCGCCCACCACGAGCGCTTCCCGATTTATCCTGACGGTCGATGCGAAACTTCCGTGAGATCGGACCAATCGTCCGAGATTGAAAAAACCTCGTTAATCATTTTAGATTGATGGACTGCACAATGCAACCATCCATCTCATAAATTTACTCATACCACATGACTGTTAGTACCTCATATTGAACTCTTTCTCGAATCTCCCACCTTAAGATATTTTGCAAGAATTTTCTTCCAAATGAGACGCGAATACTGGGATGTTGGGCTTCTAGCCCACCCACCGCGAGCGCTTCCCGATTTACCCTGGTGACCGGTAGAAAACTTCCGTGGGACCAGGCCGTCATCCCAAGTTCATCTACTATCTGATCCAATATTATTTTTTTTTTCTTTTTCAAATCTCCCCAAACAATAATTTTGAAATCTCTCGTGATATGACAGAATAGAAACAGCAAGCACATGCGCCATTTATTTTCTACGCTAGAAAACAAGTAGAGAGTTACCTGAGAAATGCAAATGCAAACAACAAAAAGGCTTCATCTTTATGAGTTCAAAAGAAAGCCAGCGGCCCAGCGGCCAAGAGCATGAACCATTTGTGGAGTGGATTAGAGCATTCATTTCCCAAATGAGTGAATACAATCAACATGGTTCCTCATTGGTAGGGTTGTCAAAAACAATCCGATCCAATCCGAGTCGATTTGAAAAAAATCAAGTTCAAGTTGGAGATTTTCAGGTTCGGTTCAGGTTTGAGTTGGAGAGTTTCGGATTAAAAATTTTGTCCGATTTAGATTGATCCAAATTTAAGATTTAGTAAATTTTTTAGGATTAAATTAAATTTTATTTTGAAAATTAAAATGCTTCTATGTATATTAATATTAATATAATGATAAAATATTAAAATAAAAAAGAAGAATTATAGGAAAATTAGTAAAAAAAAAAATAGTGTTAGTTGGGTTCAAGTTGAGAGTTTAGATTCGGGGGTTAAGGGTTTTGAGTTGTATTTGGGTTCGGCATAATTGACACCCCTACTCATTGGGACCAATATCATCACAACCCAAAATCAAATTGACATGTGAAGCAGATCTAAATCATGCAAGAAGAACAATACTTTTAATTTTTTTTAAAAAAAAAGTGCGTGAAGAACTGTAAGGAAACTCATCAATCAAGAACATTCGATGTATTTAATTAAGAAAATTGCAGTAAAAATTTCCTTTGAACACTAATCTCATGGAGAAAAAGAAGCCATCTTTTTTTCTTCGTGCTAAAATTACCATCTCCCATGAGAAACACATGTATTAATGGTTAAAATATAATATAAGGAGGACATTTAGAAAAAAAAAAAAAAAGGCAGCACGTAGAAGCTTTACCTTATGGTCGAAGGAGAGAGGCACGGCGGCACCGCCACGGCAGAGCACGGCCCTTGAGTCGCCGCAGTTGGCTACCACGATCCGGTTCGTCCCCACCACGGCCACCACCGCTGTCGATCCCATCGTCCTCTCTGACGACTCGCCCCATGTCGTCGCCTCCACCTCCTCATCCAACCTCGAGAAACTCGCCGACATGACTTCCCTCCACCGCCCCTCTGCCCGCGGCCACCCCCCGGCCGCCACCTCCTCCGACAGCACGACATGGAGCCGCTCTCGGCACAGATGCGCCACCCCTGCGCCTCCATGGCCGTCGTACACCCCAAAGAAGTCGTGCCCAGAGGGGGATGCGAACTCCGGCGCCACCGAGACCGCGTCCTCCATCTCCCGCCTCCGCCCAATTACCGAAACGGCCCCGTGAGAATAGACCGCGACGGGAGACGGCCCCTTCAGCCTCTCGGCAACACCGATCCCGATGAGCCGCTCGTCAGCATCGCGATCTGGAGGAGACGACGAAATCGAACCGCCTTCTGACGGATCCTTGGGGCGCTTGGCTCCGAGTAACCCGGCGCGACAGAGCTCGATCCGCCTTCGGCGAGCGGACACCGACTTCTTGAGTACGGCCTGGGTCTCGTTTTCTAGAAGGATGCCGCCTTCCCCGGCGCCCTTCGAAGGGGGCTCGTCGTCGCCCACCATTGTTTTGCCACAATGGTACAATGTATTCGAACGCTTTAAAAGAAGCAAAGAAGGAACCCGAGAAGGCGAAGGAGAAAGGAAAGAGATAAAAGCTCGACACGAATTAGTTACGAAGAAAAGAAAAAAAGGGGCAGTGGAGAAATGTCCACCGTTAGATTCTCCATCGAAACGCCGATGAGCACCACCTGCGTGACGCCGTTTGCAGGACCACTCGCGACGTGGACCATCACCGAAGGAGAGGTGGACGGCCAAGATAGGATTTGGGACGGCACGTGGCGCGATCGTTGGCGGAGATAGGGATTTCGAGGTGGCGTCCAGGGCGGGCTGTTATTGCTACCCAGGTCTTTTAACAATTCTCAGTCGGACTCGATGGGGAATTGGAGATCCAGGCGTCGCCGTGCCAAGCAGCCATGAGGCGGTGGGCTCGGAATGGGGGTGGCGGGGTGAGAATAGGAGGAGGTTGCGGTGGCAACGAGTAGGTCGGACGGAAACGGGGAGAGACGCGTAGCCATTCGTCTGGCATGGCGGTCAATCTTATCAGGATTGCAAAGAAATTTTTGATTGGGAAATGTTAAAGACGAGTTTGATAAGTTAATTTAATGGATCATACGATTTGCTTTCCCTCTCAACAAAACTCTTCTATTATTTCTTTTCTCAATTTTATTTTGATTTATTTCTGGTTTTTTTTTTGGTTTCATTATGGTATTTTTTTCGATATTCATGATTTTTTAATTAAAAATATATAATGGAGTGGTTTCATGATGACAGTACTATTTGTGTCTAATATAATATATACATATATATAAATTTTAGTTTATCTTAAAATATAAATTTATTTAGTTAAATTTGATATATTAATTTTAAATTTTTAAAATATAATTTAAATATATATTTTTTAAATTTGATAAATAATTTTTTTATTATTTTAATTTTGTATTAAGATTTGAATTTTCTTTTTAAGATTTATAATTATAGATTTATCTTTTAATTTATATTTTTAAGATTTAAAATTTTATTTTTTAATTTTAAATTTAAATTATAAAAAGTTGAAATTATTAATAGGTCTTGAATTTTTTTCATACGAAAAAAATATTAATATAATTTAATTTTAAATTTTATCAAATTAAGTGAGAGTTGATTAGTAAAATTAAGATTCAGATAATAATAATTTATAATTTGTATTAATTAAACAGAGAATAAATAGAACTATCTGGATTTATTTGTTTTGTACAAAAAGATCAATCTTGTAGCAATTGAAACAGATTTTATTTTTATATCTGAACTTAATTGGTAGTGATAAATGTATAGAAATGCATTTAAATCCGGAATTCACGATATTTAATTATTAAGGCGTTCATCGTATAACGGAAACCGATATACCGATACGCTACGGTGGCTAATGTCGCCCACTTGCCTTGCCACGTTGTCGGCCTGCCTCGTGCCGACCCACACGAAGCCTAAAGCAACCACCACCTTCTCCCCGATCCCCCCCTTTTTCCTCTCTTCCTTCGATTTCGCCGATCGCCGTCACGACGATCTGCCCCTGGCGGCCTCATCCTCCGCTTTCCGATCTACGCGCTCGGCCTCGAATCAAGGAGTTCTTAGCTAGGAAGGTTGTATACGGGCGATTGCCTTTCTGTCCTGTCGTTTAGATTTAATTGGTATTTGGCATCCTTTCTATAAATTTTCTTCGACTTCTGTTGTTTCGTTGTTTAAGTTATGATTGAAAAGAGCGTGCTCTTTATGATGACGCGATTTGATGTTTTAAAGGTGGAATATTTGAAGGAAAAAAAGAGTGCTCTCTTCCTTTCATCTCTCGCTAAACATGCCATTTGTGAATTGTCTCATCCTTGTTTTGTTGCGTGATGTCCATGTCCGGCAGGTTCTCAGAAAGATAAATGGTATATAATGCTGACTTAAACGGCTTTGTCAATCGCACGAAGAACCTGGAACTTTCGACTTCAAAGGAACAAGGGTGGAAAGAGGGTTTGGGTCCTCCTTGAGATAAAAATTTTGTCTTGAGACTCGCAACGATGATGGTGGATTCAGGTCTAGCTTTGGAGCGTGGTGCTGCTGACAATGTATCACCTGGAAAGGATCACGAAGTAAATAGCAATTATGCAAGTGGAAGATGGAAAAGGTTGGCTGTAAATCAATGGATTTTTTACTCCATTTGATATTTGATTACACATTTAGGAATTAGTGTGTCCTACCTTTATGGCTTTATTTTCACAGCGATGAGTACATTGAGATGGATGTGTGAGGTTCTATAATTTTGTTTAGTTCAATGATAGAATGAAAGCAAATACGTTGAAATGGTATAGCATATTTTAAGATAATCTATATTAGACATATTGAAATGATCAGAGTTGAGTTTGAGGTGTTGAGGGAAGACAAGAAAAACTCTAGATTTATGTAAATAGAAATGATTTGAGTGTCTAGATATTGCTAGCAGTCTTATAGTTCAATTGCGGAATAAAATGCATGTAGTGAAACTCAAATACTTGGGATTCATGGCTTGTTGTCATGACCTTTTTATTCATTAGAATAAGCATCTTATCTGGATATCTTATTTATATTTCATCTTGAGGATCGTTTGCAGTGTGGATGCTCGTTGGCACTGTGGATATGCTAGCTTTAAGGGGAAAAGACCAAGCATGGAGGATAACTATGATCATAAATCAGCTCACATTGATGGAAAATTGATCGGCCTTTTTGGGATATTTGATGGTTTTGTTCATTATATAATTTTTATTTCTAGATTGAACATGGAGTATCGTCATGTAGAAAATTTCTATTACAGGACACGGTGGTTCACGCGCTTCTGAATATTTGAAGGAACACCTGTTCAACAACCTAACAAAGCATCCATTATTGATGGTGGATACAAAAATCGCAATAAGTACTAACAATCTTGTCAAGTTGCTTATACATATTGTAGCATTCTGTAGGCAGTTTTCTTTGCAGCCGTTTTCAATTCGCTTTCTTCTGTAAATTTACAGGTGAGACATTTAAAAGAACTGATTCAGACTTCTTAGCTTCTGAAAGCAATACGACTAGAGATGATGGTTCTACAGCCTCTACTGCAGTTTTGATTGACAAACAATTATATGTAGCTAATGTCGGTGATTCACGTGCTGTAATATGTAAGGCTGGAAAAGGTGACTTACAATCTTTATCCTTCTTTTTTCCTGACTTTTTGTTGGAAGTATGGTTTCAAAAAGATTTGATTGTTTTGTTAACATGCACAACAAAGCACGTACGAGTTATAGCGCTAGTCATAAAATGGGACATCAGATGAACAGACAAGCGAGGTTCACATGTTCCTCTTCAGGTCCTAGAAGTATTGACATTGGTTTTGCTTTTTAATTATTCCTTTGGAACCTGATTAATTGGTACTTTAAAGTAACTTGTCATTTCAGTGGCTGAAACTGGTTCTTTTTGTTATCTCTTGCCAGAATTTTTAATTAGGGATATGTCATTATAAGTAGTTGAATTAATTCATTTCTTTCTGGGTTGAACTTGATACTATCTTAGTGTGCTATTGGCTAAAATTATTGTGGACATGTTCAAATGATAAAATGAATTCTATAGTTAACAAAGATGAACCAATTCTATAATTACTATATGCTACAGCATATAATACATTTCTTTTCGCACTTTTTATTTTATCTTTCAGTTTCATGTGTCATCTCTCTCTTGACTTTACCATGTAAAATACCAACTTCACAAACTGTTAAAGAAAATAATCCTTGGTTGTAGCAATTCCTCTCTCTGATGATCACAAGCCGAATAGAAGCGACGAGCGCAAGAGAATTGAGGATGCTGGAGGAGTTGTCATGTGGGCTGGTAAGTCTACCAGCATTTGGGAAATATGCCTTTCTGATATTGACATTGTGTTTACAAGTTCAGCAGTTCTGTGATTTGGGGGTTTATCACAATCACCTAAAACAGTTCTTTTGAATATTATCAGAGAGCTTCCTGCTTCTTTATTCTGCAATGTGATATTTCTTCCTTAAATCAGTGAATTAATTGCACAACGGAAATAGGTTGCATTCAGATTGAGAAATTGTCTTGGGTTGATTGTGTGAATTTGTAGGTACCTGGAGGGTTGGAGGCATATTAGCAATGTCACGAGCATTTGGCAACCGCCTTCTGAAACAATTTGTTCTAGCAGAGCCTGAGATTCAGGTATTCCATTGTACTACAGAAACTTGGCTGAAACTCTCCCTCATGGTCTATTAGCTCTATAAGATTGGTTCACATATTTTATTCCCGATATTGTCTAATATAATAATAACAAACTGATTACCTACACCGAGCCTAGGCTGGCAGAGCAGCAACAAGAAAATGATTAACGATTAACGAGGTTTTTCCAACCTCGGGCGACCGGCCAGGCCTCACGGAAGTGGGAGCCCACTGGCCGCCAGGGTAAATCGGGAAGCGTTTGTAGTGGGGTAGGCACAAACAAGTCTCGGGGTTGGTGCTGACTATAGAGATGATGGAGGGGACGATCTGTGTGCAACTTGGAGGGAAGGCTCTATAAGAAGAAAAGAAAAATGGGAAATATATGATCGCAAAGACTGAAGCCTATCCAAGTGTGGCATGCTGGAGTTGCAAAACAAGATTCACTTTAATGTTTTGTATACTAGTGACAATTTTGATCTTCACAGAATCATAAAATAACCTCCAAGCCGTTTGTATACTATATTACATTGTTTGATTCATAAATCTATGTTACTTTACAGAGGCACTATCTAGCTGTAGAACTCGTAGCAATCTATTAGATTCGATGCACTTGCAAAGACAATTTTATCTGACAAGCTTCACAAAATGTCTCTGTCGTCCTGTCAGGAACAAGTGGTGGATGAGGACTTGGAATTTCTGGTTTTGGCCAGTGATGGGCTTTGGGATGTCGTGTCAAACGAGGTTAGATCTGCTTTCTCAATAAACATTTACAGAGTATTGTTAGCTATTTTAGTTCTGCTGCTAAATTCAGGGAGCTTATTGTTGTTGGCCATGCCTCTTTTCATATTCCAATCCCACTTCTAGTCAATAATTACTTTGTTAATACAACCTACATTACCTGTTTTTTTTCCCAAAAGGTTAGCATTAATAAAGCAGTTTGTCACAAAGAAAATTGCATATTTGAAGATGAATTGTATCCTCTATCGCCTTGTGTTTCATGAAATCGGCCTGGCCATTAGGCAGTACTAGCGCATTGTTCGTTGCTGATTTCAACGTTTGTGTATCCTTTTCCATCCCTATAGGATGCAGTTTATCTTGTGAGAATGGAAGAGGAACCTGAAGTTGCTGCTAGGAAGTTAACAGAGACTGCCTTCACACGCGGTAGTTCGGACAACATTACATGCGTTGTCGTTCGATTTCTTCACAACAGAATGGATGTCGATTATCCTCCATTAGTGACTCGAGATCAACATGTTCCCTGTGGAGCCTCTCAATCTAACTGTTGAGATGCAAATCGAAACATGACTAGTTTTGCATATCAGATATTTTGCTGCACCAGCGAAGCGTTAAGGTTTTTCTCGAGTCTATTACTCTGTTTTCCTAGCTTCATTCATTAATTAATTTTTCGAGTTAAAAGAAAACCCTGAAACATTTTGATGATTATATGATTGAATGTCTGTTTTTAGCGAGTCTATTACTCTGTTTTCTTACAGCATCAATTCCTTTTCTGAATTATTAAAAAAATAAAGAATAAAGGGGAGCGCAAGGAAAATATTATTCTATCAGCAATATAAAGAGAGAGTAATCAATTTTCCCTATAAAAAGTTTCTCCTAAAAATATCTTCACTAATCATATATTTTACATGAATCTAACATAACCTTACGGTTATAATCCAACTTCTTGTCTTTTTTATGCACAAATTACAATCTATGTATCAAGGGATGCCTTTTTTCCGTCTCTGTGGGTATTACATAAAGATTCATCACTTAATATTTAAAAAGTATACAAGGAAATTGATGATTACAAAAATAGCTATCTTATATACAGAATTGTTGGTCAAATGTGTCGACGAAGGTAGTCGACTCGAGTTGGATGCTTCAACTTAAGGAGTGCCTTCAGTTCATGCTTCCTGACCATCTCTCTTGATATATTAAGATTCCCTGCAATCTCTCCCAAGGTCCTTTCTCCCTTGCCATCCAATCCATATCTCTGTCGCATCACCAAGCTTTCCTTTGGCTTCAGTGAATCTAGCTGAAGAATTGACGAGTTTCCGATTACTCACCCACTAAGCTGGTGTGGTTTTGAAAGTGTTTGAAAAAACTTACCACATCATCGAGAGCTAGTCGTAGAAGTGCAGGTTGTCTGCCTTTATCGCCTTCTCCATCTAGGTCAGTAATACCATTGATGTATTCTTCTTGTGTTACACTATTCTTTCCATTGAGCGAAAACACTGGTTTTGATGCCTTGACGACATCATTGTATCTTTCCAGCGAGATTCCTGCTCCTTCGGCTATCTCTTTCTCGGTAGGTTGCCTTCCCAGCTCGAAGGATAGTTCCAGTTTGGCCTTTTGGATTTCTTGTCTGACCTGCATGATCAGGAAATTAATTCTTCCGAACCTGATTCATTGCAATTTAAAGACAATGATATAGCAGTGTGATCATACCGACTCAATCCCAAAGGGAACTTTTGTGAAGCTTGCGAGCGTCATCGATCGGATAATGGAATGTCGGATCCAAAAGAGGCCGTATGTGGACAGACGGAAGCCGCGCTTGGGTTCAAACCGATCGATGGCAGTTATGAGACCTGCGACACCCGCTTGACAAAATTCTTGGAATCTAAGTCCAGTTGCAATCTCTGGATAATACTTGTTGATAACAAATAAAACCAGTCGAAGGTTGTGCTGCCCAAATATGAATTAGATGTCATTATCTGGTCGAAATGCTTAATAACATAGCTAAATTGGTAAACTTGAGTTAAAATGCTATTCAATCATGAAAAAAAACTTTAAAAGGTAATTACACAGTATAATCGTGGAGATAATAGTTGCAACGGATAATTATAAGTAGTTTCATGTGATCTGGTTACTGTATAACGAGTATGCTGAACACAGAATGCAACAGAGTGTAAGTTAATATAAAAGATCTTACAAAGCAGTAAATTTCTTCAATCGGCAGAAAATAAAATGGGTACCTTGATTAGCTTGTTTCTTGCTGCTTGGCCAACCTCTAAATGTCTTCTTAACTGTAGAATGTTCATGCTCACTGCATCTGCTAGCTCGCCATCGGTTGGTTCCCTGTTCAGATCCTTAGACAAACCCTCCTTCACTTGCATTATTGCCTATTGTAAAGAAACTTAGCAATCTTAATCGATGTTTATAACTATTCTGAATACAATAAAAGTTTACAATATTTATTTGCAATTTCTTATTGTTTGAAATCAAAATAAAATGGACTGCGATGGAACAATTGTTAATAAAAATAAGATTATATTTTGAAGATTCAGAATGGATGGAGTCAATAACTATTCTGAAAGTTCAATCACTGATCAAATACACAAAATCTACTAGTATTTTTAAGACGAGTAAATAATTAAACCAAAGAGGCAAAGGGGAAGTGTTACCTTCATGGGCTGCATCAGCTCGAAAAGCCATGTGTGCTCAGCCGAACTAAGAACTGGTGGTATCTTCACCCTCTTCCAATCCAAGCTGTACAAATCGGTGGAAATGGAGTACTCCCTCACTAATGTCTTCGCATCCTCCTCCAAATCCCTCCTCCGACCTCTCTTCTTCGCCTCCACGCTCTCCTCCTCCGCCTCGTCCTTTCTCCGCCTCAAACGCACTCTTTCTTCAAGACCTAACCTTTTCGCCCTCTTCTTCTTGTTCCTAACCACATTCCCCACCCCCTTCGCCTCCCAGTCGGTGACATCGGTCGGGCTTAGCTTGTAGATGTTCTCAAGAGCGGCGGCGACCTCGTCGTATCCCGGATCTCTGGCGCAAGCGTCGGCGGCAGGAGCGACCGCGTCGGCGGAGACCAGGGTGGCCTTCCCTCTTTTGGACCGTTTCCCGGGAATCTTCTTCGCCTCCTTGACGGGAGGGGAGACGACGGCTTCGGAGCACTTGGGGACGGATCCGCCTTTGAAGGACAAGACGACGAAAGGTCGCCGTAAAGGCGGCGAGCGGCGGGCCGCGAATCCCCCGCCGCTGCCGAACGTCGATCGGGATGCTGAGCTGGGAACGGCGACAACTCCCATGGAGACACGCGAACTTCAACGGCAATAATGTTGCTCTCCGATGACTCCGGTAGAATTCTGAGGCGGTGAATCGCTGGGTGAAAAAGCAGAGACCGTATTATTGAGGATGCTATTCGATCGAACGGCCTTTAGTATTCCACTCAGGAAATCGGATGCCAGGAACGGGATGATGGGAGGCGGAGTCGTGGCGAGAAGAGAAGCAGGAAGAGGACCGGGATACGTTTGGGCTCCGTGGTTGGCGAATTGGACGCGTGGAAAATTCCAATTAGTCAAGGGATATTTCCAGCGTAACTGAGTCGGTGGGCCCGACGGTCCACGTAAAGGATCGCAGGCCATTGAAAGTCGTGGTATTTTTTATGGTTTCTTGAATTTTCAATAAAATACAGGTGTCCATTAATCAATTGAAAATAATAAAAAATAAGTTATAAGTAAATAGAATGTTCTAGTATATTTTTTACTAAATAAATTGGATGGATTGGGATTTATAATTTATTAAAGTATAATAATAATAATATATTAAAAAAGAGCATGATATATTTAAGGAAAATCTAAATAAAAATTTTAAAAAATAACATGATATTTTATATACACATTTTCGATTGTCGTCTGGACACCATCGGTAATCTTCGACTGTAATCAAACTATACTCTCGGAGGTATGATGAACTCATCAGAGATCATTGCATGAAATGAGGTCTATATAATTTATATTTTTTAGTAATATGTCATTTCTGATATCACTGGATGGAAAATCATATGTCTTTTGGTAGTGACAATTCTCGCCCTTTTTAAAAAATTTTTGACTCGAACCTAAATTTAAATTGGTAAAAACAATTAAACTGAGATTTTGTTTGTTGTTTCTGAAATGGAACATGGGAACTTTTCGTTTACATTGTTATTATCTTTTTTACTTCTAAGAAAACTTGTTTGAAAAATATAGGATCTCACTAGATACTTTTAATCGATCGCTTTTGTAGAATAAAATATTTTCAATTTTTTACTTTTTTTATTACTAAAATTTCGACCACTGTCGGGCCGGAAGGCGCGGGTCCAGTGGACTGTATCCAGTGTTTTTGGCCCAACTCAGTTCGGCTTGCGGGCATAGGTTGCCCAAGTAATAATGTTAGGCCTAGGCCGGCCTAGTTCACTGTTTAGGCCATATTAACCCGGTCTCTTTTTCTAAGAATGTTGTTGAGTTTAAGTTGGTCTAATAAGTAATACCATTAATTTTTGCTAATTTACGAATTAAATCATATACCGGCTTATATAATCCGTTGCCGGCCTAAATTACTGAAGATCAAATTGCACAATGGGTTGGGCTGAAACACAGTCCATTAACTTCTTGTGAGGCCTAACTCCAGCCTAATTCAAAGTGACCGGCCCGAATTCGTTGCATTTCAATTCTTGTTGGGCTGGGTTCGCTAATGTTTAATCAATCGTGGGCCTAGTGCGATATGATTTATCACCATAGGCTATTGCCCAATGCTTTTTAGGTCCGCTATCACAGGCTCGGCGCAGCCCAAACCAAACATGCTGCTTGAGGCCTGCGCAGAGGAGTCACTGGCCAGACCATTAACGCTGGAAATTCTATATCTAGCTTAATTAATAAAGAGAAAAAAAACCAGGAAAAAAAGAAAACTCATTTTAAAAATGATACCACAAACCGACCATTTAGAAACAAAACAACAACAACAACAAAAAAAACAAAAGGGGGAAAACAAGAGCCGATGAATGCGAATACCAGCAAAATAGCATGGCACTAAACCCTACACTACCTTGTGTCTACACTTCCATGAATCGATCACGAAGGAACAACCAGTCTAATCAAACCCAACAGAACGCCTTGTGGACTTGAGCGATCGGACGTAATCACTCAGCTGCCGATACTTCTCTTGCTGATAATCGATCATGATGCTCAACTGATTTATTGCCTCCAGTTTCTCCATTTTCCTTGACGCTATCTCCTCATCCTTTTCCTTTACGCACCTCTCGAGTTCATCGATCCTCCGATCCAAGTCCACACTTTTCGTCACTACATTCCCCATCTCCTTTTCTGTCTCGGCTAACTGAGCCTTCAGTTCTTCTGCCTTTCGGTTAAAGGCTGCGATGGTCTCTCCACTGTTCTTCAATCTTTGGGTCATGTCTCGTATCTCCTCGCCCATTTCATGCTTAGCATTCATCAGTTGGCGGACCTGCGCCAACAGATTCCTTGTCTCTAATGTCAAGGACGATAGCTGAGTGAACCTATGCAAGTGCTCCTGCTTCACCTGAGATTCCAACATATTTAGTTCCCGACAAAACTCTGAAACCCCCATCGTGCCTATCTGAACTGCTTTAAGAACTTCATGCCTTGATTCTTTTAGCCGAGTATTCAATATCACAACCTCATGCCTCAACAATTGGACTTTGCATTCCAACGACACTTGTTTCTCAGCGTACTCAGCTTCCATGGTTTTGAGATTCTGATTGAACAGACATTCTTGGCTTTCTACTTGGCTTTTTAGACATGTTGTCTCTTTGATCGTCTCTGACTTTTCTGCTTCAGATAGTTTTAGGTTGCTCAGAAGCTCGTCGACCTTGGCAGCCAGTTTGTTTATTTGGATCACCTGCTCTTGGCTGTCAGTTTCTGCAAGATCTAGTTGGATTTTCAGGCATGCCATCTCTCTGCTCGCTGCTTCTTTCTCTACTTCACATAGTTCTAGGGTTTTCTGAAGCTCCTCAATCTTCACCACGTGTTTGTTTATTTCTCCCGCCTGCTCCTGGTTAACAGCTTCTGCATGGTCTAACTTCTGGCACGATTCGTGAAACTGATGATTGAGTTGCTTTGACAAAGTATGTAAGCTCTTTAAGCCATCATTTAGAGTTTTCAGATGGCTTTGCTGTTCTGAAAACTTCTGTTTAACTGTATCATCCAGTTTATTTAATAAACTCAGACTTTGTTCAGAGAAATTATTGATACTTTCCATGTTGAAGCTTCTGGACAACGTCAACTGTTTCTTCAGTTCACTTATGTGAAGATGCATCGAATCTTTCTCATCCAACAGCTTTGTGTTCTTCATCGACAAATTTGTTATTTGTATACTAGCAGCTTCATGTTTCTTTTTTGCCTCAGTCAGTTGGAGATTTGTAGATTTCAGTTCAGTTTCTAAATTCTGTGTCATGACCTCAAAATCAGATACCAAGATCTCACACCTTTTTCGCTGATCTTTTAGACCCTCAATCAAATTCTCACATATCTTTACTTTGGCCAATAGTTTTTTATTTTCTTCAACCAGGACAAGCTTCTCGATTGTAGCTGTGGTAAGATCCATCAGCAAGTTTTGTTCACTCTGCTGTTTGGATTGAAGTTCTAATTTATGTGCTCCATATGCATGGGAAATTTCATCCTTCACCTTTTGTATTTCCTTTTGAAGCACCTCGACTCTATGGCGTTCTTCTTCAGCACTTGTTGCAGCCTCTCTATGTTTTAATGCCAAATTTTCATTTTCAGCATTTTTGTGTTCCAATTGCCTATCAAAATTCTCAATGACACTGAGCAAATTGGCAATATCATTGTTTGAAATTTTTAGTCTTGTTGTCAGATCAATGATCTCAAACTTTGAAGCTTTAAACTCTTCTTCTACACCTTCCAATCTACTGGTTAATTCATGTCCATTCTTGTCAGCTGCATGCAAATCATGATTCAATGTTTTGTTTTCGGACAACAACTGTGTAATCTTTGTACACAACTCATCATTTGATACTCGGTTAGCTTCATCTCTTTCGTCAGCCAAGGTTTTATCTTCCTGCATCTTGCTGAGAAGTATGAGTGCTTCTATTTCCTTTTCTAGAAGACAATATTCCTGTACGTTAGTTATTTCCTTGGATTTTTCTTCAGATTCTTGCTTTAAACGGTTGCCATCAGATTCCATTGTCATTAGCTTGTTTTTCATATGATTGATTTCACAAATATATCCTTCAATATATTTTTCAGACTCTTGTAGCTTCTGCAATATTTCTGTTTTCTCTGATTCCAGACATTGAATTTGATAATGCATAGCGTCCATTCTTTGATTCAATTCTTGTTTTTGCTTCAGCGAGGCCTCTAACTTCTGCTCAAGGTCTTTGTTCATATCTAGAGCTTTTAACAATTGGGGTTGAAAACCTTCGAACTGCTCGAGCCTTGCAGTTGTTAAGGTAAATTCCCTCTTGAGCTCATCATATCTCCTACTTATAGATTCAAGCCTCTCCTTCACTGCACTATAATCTTCCTGCTCCTCATCGCTCTCAATTGAGTTGTTTTTGAACCCTACCAATTCTGAATCTGAAGAATCGGAGGATTCTGAGGAGTATGTTGAGAAATTAGATGATATGTTACTGTTGTCTCCTTTCTTGTGAAATTTCTTCTTTAGATACTCAGTCAACTCATCATAGCGCCCATAGATTGCTTGATAACTTTTGTGAATATCCTCAATAAGAGTAGTTAATTCAGACTTGTTTACTGAGTTCATAGAGATTGTAACATTCTCTTCTGCGCTTAAGAGCTGAAGTAATCTATCTACTTTGTTCTCAGTTTCTACAAGAAAATGACAACAAGAAGGTAATAACATTAGATAAATTTTTGTCCAACCATATAACAATCACACACACAAGAAAATTCTAAGTTATTTTCTCAAAGAATGTCTTCATGAAATCCGATCACACAAAATTTGAACTAAAATTGAATTTAGAGAAGACATCATGATATGGAACTAATGCTACTATTTCTCAAGTAAACCATGAGCTTAAAATCATTATGAATACACAAAGGCAGCTCCATAAATGTAAATTAATTGTGCTTATTGATACTAGCAAAACTAGCTTCTGAACTGCAATTAACTAAAACTCTGCATGTGCATGATTCTTCATACGAAAGTATAAAATTTATAGGATGAAGGAAAAACGACCATGTGATTATCATACCTTTCTTATTCTCGAGTTTCTCATTGTTCCCATGATGGATATGGGTTTTAATGGAAGAGATAAATTTGCTAAATTTATTTGTCTTCATCGTCTCCCAATTCCTTGTGCAGCCAATTTAAGTTTGAAAAGTTAACGTTCCGCAACCTAATACCAATTAGTTGAAAAAATATCTGTAAAGACAATTATATAAGTACGGTAGAGATGCACTCATAAATTGATAATAAGTTTGTCTACAGAAAACGTAAAGAAAAGAATATTCAACTCATCAAAACTGATAAAAGTTTAACAGCTATTAATGCTCTATAAAGAAATATTTTTCCAGCGACATATATATACTAAGCAGTAAGATCTTGAAAGATAGTAAAATGCAGTGGCGGGTAACCATCACGTCCCAAGGTGAAACTGAAAAATAACACAAAGTGAGGATCATAGTAAAATGGCAGAATCACACGATTAATTGTGTTTTTATTGATAAATGTAAGGACAGTTCACCAACTTAAGAAATTAAAATGTAGTTCAGATGCCTTATAATTGAAAGGGAAAAAAAACCTATATATCCACCAAATCAGATTGATAGAATCTGCATGCTCAAAGTCAGAAGGAAAAAGAAAATTAAAAACGTGAGAAAAAATTGGCTATTGCACGGGATAGGAAAGTGCAAAACCGTAAGAATGATGATCGCAGTTCCGTAAATACCATGAACAATAAACTATCACTATCCGTGCAATCGACATACTCAACTGAAGGTCAATCCGACATGGATCCCTTTCTCCCAAATAGCTTATCGACTTCGGTATAAAAATCCTTAATATAGATTCCAGTTGTTTTAGTGGAATTGGTTGACCACACTGCACTGCTAAAGGATATATGAGTTTCCCCTTCTTCAACATCCATGTATTTATTTTGGAAGGATTGGCTTAATGTTTTATATAATCGAGACAATTTTGCATCTGAAATATTTTGTTTAATGCATGAGACCAAAAGTCAAAACCAAACGAATGATCATACACTTCACTAAACATCAAGAACACTATATTGACAGACGAACTGTAGAATTTAAGTTGTTCCAACAATCAGCATGCTCCATTGAAATATTTTTTTATGCTCGGCCTTGAAATTCCAGTAGCCAGGAGTGAACATATCAAGTTAGGGTATAAAAAACAATGATCCTAAAAGTAATAGCGTTCTAGATCCGACCTATTTTTTTCATTCCAAAAATCAATCAAGTTTTGACCCAAAACATTAGACTCCAACGTACTACACATGATCAAGTGAAATCATGAAATTTGTAAGTATCCAGCTACAGAAGGAGAATAAGAATGTTAACTCTCTACCACCAACAAATCTTATGCAGTATACCTCCATATCATGCAACAAAGCTTTACTACATCATATGAAACACAACTAGATCCTTCCTCCCAATGATCCGATCTCACTCTAGATTTCGAGAAATTACGGATCAAAACCATTCAACAAACCAAATCGTTCGAACTCTTCCAAACATCGAAAACAGATCCAACAAACCAAAACGAACTCCTGAACGCTTAATCAAGTAAAAGACGAGGGAAAAACAAAATAGATAGAAGAATGCAACAAAAAAAAACGCCTCGATAATCAAACGAGAGTTCATATCCAGAAATAAGGAGGACTTGAAACTTGATGAAATCACCTCCCTCCGACTCGGATTATCTCAATAATCAGCAACTGAACGAAGCAAATTACACGGTCGTTTATACGAATTCACAACAACATCGAATGAAAGAAAACTCAAGAAAAGGAATCCAAGCGAGATCAAGCAAAAGAACCATACCACGATGACGAGAGGAGAACAGCATCTGTATCGATCGCCGAACCGATGCAAATCGCGCACAACAACATCAAACGAGAGAAAACTCGACAAGAAAAGGGAAAACAAGAGATCAAGCAGAAGAACCATGCAAAGATCACGATGCGAGAAGAGCGCACCTGAATCAATCAATCTTGATGGATGCTCAAATCAGTATCAGTGAATGATTCGGAGAGACGGAGAGCGAGGGAGGAGAGGCGATGAGAACCCGCACACTCTGCTCCAGTGGAGAAAATGGACTAACATGATTCCACAAAAGCGGAGCAAATTATATCTTTGGAATCTTCCTGATCCGTTCCGCCCTTCTCAATTGGTAATATTTACGGGACGCACCAGTCGCCACCGCGTGGGCTCCCGCGTCGTGATGCCGGCGATGCGCGTCTACGTCCGTCCGATCAGCTCTTAGCCCATCCATGACCGTACGATTGGGTGGTCATAAATTAGGAATCAGTTTCAATATCGGAAGGCGGATGGTACAAACCGCCGGTGAAGTTACCGGATTCACAGTGGTACACGTGGGCCAGCTGGTATTTCTCTCGCTCGTTATTCGTTTCCCGCCAAGTGAAGGTGCCACGTGCACGGCAGGCAACGCCGCCAATGTAACCAAAGTTATTACGGGCATTTTCATTCTGCTTCCAAACTTTTACTTTTTTTCAACTTCCTAAGGAACAAACTACCAGTTAAAATTCTAAAATTTCTGATTTAGCACAATTAATTTGCGTACTCATTTTTAAAAACACTATGAAATTTTCTAAAAAGTGAATAAACCCCTTAAAATATATTCTTAAGTTTTTAAACTTTTATAATTTTATTCCTAATTACAACGGTCCTAAATTTTTTATACAATAAATTAAAATATTTGATTAAAAGTATACTAAAGAGCATTTAAAGCAAATAGGGCTAGCCGATTAAACGGAATGTGACAATGAGACATGTGAGCCAATAGATTTTTCTTGGGTCCTATAAGATATGGATGGATAATTAATATATAAATATTATCAATATGAGATTTGAAATTAAAATTTAATAAAGTCAATATATCTATTTTTTTACGTATTAATTATAATATTCGAACTAATAATCTCATTAATTTATCTCCTCCGTATTAATCATAAGATGAATTGATGGAGACGCTAAGAACGAACGAATCCTTTTTGCCAATAATAGATTTTTCATCGGCAAGTTGAGTTGATTACGGTATGAAAAAATTCTTATAATAAGTTAAGGGTTTGAGTATCAGTAAAACGGCGAAGAAAATTCTAACCACAATGGTTAATTATAATTTTTTGATTTATCTTTTTTATCTTGATTCTCAAAACAATAGATTCTTCATCAAATGATCAATAAGGAGTGATTTGGAATTTTAAGAGCATATGTAATGACTCGTTAATCGAGCGTTATAATGCTCGATTAACGAGTCGACCATATTAAAATTATTATTGGGAGAGTGTTAAGCGCTAACGTATATGAACGCGTTTAAATATTTGAACGCGTTTATCGCATATAACATGCATCCTGATTGATCTGGTGATCGATCAGGCAGCAGCCTGATCGGTCTGCCTAATGACAGATCGATCGAGCAGGCAGACCGATCAGGCATGCAGGCATCCTTGCAATTAAAAAAATTATTTTCATTTTCAATTTTAATTAATTTCAATTTCAATTAATTTCAATTTCAATTAATAATAAATATATTTAAAATTATTATTATTATTTATTTTAATTAATAATTATTTAAATTAATAAATATAGTTGAAAATAAAAAAAATATGTATGTATGAGATTGAATATGTGAGAGAATTAATATGTGAGAGAATATATATGTGAGAGAATATGTATGTGGCATGTGGACCCCACAAATAATAGGGGTTGAATGTTAAACGAATGTGAGAGAATGAAGATGTTAATGTTAATATGTATATGACATGTGGGTCACATACTTTTTGATAAGGTGGTAGGTATTATAACATTAAAGATGTTAAACGGTTACGAATGCTCTAATGGAGATAATACTCAAAACATAGTGGCAAAAGATGATTTGTTCATTTCAATATCCCGTCAATCCATCTAAGGGATAATATCCAAAACATGTACAAAGGACTACAAGACAATATGAAATGGTTCTTGATCAATTGATTTGATATTGCTCTAATATTTCTTATTTCTGTACCAAAATGTGTATTCATTTGTTCTAATAATTCGTATATGCCTAAATCCTTTTTGGAAAAGTTCCTTACACAACACCCTGCATCTCTATGATATATTACAGTTACACTACACAAACTTTATATCACTCAATTCCTTCTTTAACTTTAGTTCACAAGCAAAACCATCATAGAAGATGAGGACAGGGCGGAGTGGTGCTTGCCTCCTCGATGAGCATCCTTATCTCTTCCAAACTTTGACAATGGCGGAACCTTCGGCCATTGCTCTAGGCAACAGCCTCAATAACCAAGGGTGCCTTCTTATTCCAGCTTTTGTTATCCTCTAAAAAATGCAACTTTTGATGAGCAACACAAGCCATGGAATCGATAGTAGTCCACTTGTGAGGTGTACAGAGCTACTAAATTTACCTTTGAAGGATGGACGACAAAAATCTTGGATAACAAATACTTGCAACTCTTAGAAACATGTTCAGGATGAGTTGATATTACTTGAGAGGGATTCAATCATATTGCTCGGACAAGTTTAATTATATTGTTCGAAATAGCTTAACTAAGTTGTTGGGAGAAATCCCACCTATTACCCGTAAGAACTCCACTATATTATTCGGAGAAACTTACATATATTGTTCAGAGGAATTTAACTATATTGCTCTACAAAACTTAATAACATAGCTCTGCGGCCCTTAGTAATGTTGCTTTGCAGAAGTTATTAACATAGTTCTTCGGAGCTTAGATCATAATAATATTAGTTTACGGAACTTAGTAAACATGGTTTTGTGAGACCGTAATAATATTGTTTTGCGAGACTTAATAAACATTCTTACCATAATAATATTGCTCTACGAAATTTAATCTCATGCAAAAAACCTAATCATATTGCTCGGAAAGACTTCGTCATATTACGCGGAAGAATCTAACTAGATGACCGAGAGGAAGTTAACTATATTACTCGGAAAAACTCCGTCTATATTAGAGGATAAATTTGTTTATCATCAGACATTCCTCCTTCAAATCCAATTAAAAGTCAAAGAAGTCCGATTTATCGTACGATAAAAAATAACTACCCTGAGAAAAATGTGACTATCATCCGATGGATGGCAACCTCCAAACTATTTACAAATCTTTTATGGCTGCCCAGTCTACCATTTAATATGGGGAAAAAAAGCGAGGACAAAATATTGAGATGGGGCTCTGAGAACGATAAAGATGATCAAAGATGGCGGACTCAAGCCACACATAAGAATCCAAATAACATTGTTTACAAGGGCCACATCCATCACCGAAGTTAATTCAAAAGCACATGAATATCCTTAGTTAATCTAACAAATTCAAACAAATTTCCACAGCAAATTTAGAAGTCCAATTGTTTTTAAGAAAGATAGTTTACTAATCAAACAATGTTCAAGAGACAACTTATAGTTGAAAAGAAGCATGTATCAAAAAGTGTCCTTTCGGGAAGTAAACTATGTGAAAAATAATGAATTAAAGCGTCAGACAAATATATGAACACATATGTTTGAACAAATACAGTGGCAAAGGAAAAGTACTCTTATTTTGTGGAGTTGAGATGAAGGTTCAAATGTAGAGGTAATTTTGCTTTCTACTTAATTTGTAGTTAGACAGGGAAAAACAAAGGTGGCGCCTTCACAATTAAAGCTATTGCCTGAATGGCTCTTATGATATTGAATGAAATGAGATCAATAAAGCTTGAGATGAAACTGGCTAAACATGCGGCCAAATTTAGGAGAAAATATAAGACAGAGAAATAAGAACAATGAAAGGTAATTACAATTAACTATAAGCAACACAAACACAGAAATTGATCATTCAAAGCATATAAGCATCTTCATAACTTATTTTATATAACAATTTTAAGCAGAAAAGTGAAAGTTTAATCAGATATAAGAACAATGAAAAACTGATAAAAAGTTCAGAAAGAAAACACAAAATAACAAAAGGTGCTCAAAGATAGGATTTTTATATATATCTAAATATAAGAATCACAACACACAGCAAATAAGCATCTTCGTACTTGGTTTATGAAATACTTTAAAACATGCAAGCAGCAAATTTAGACGTACAATAAACGAAACAGAAATTGATACGTTCGAGAGATATAAAGACGGCCCAATCGATCCCATCGCTACCTTAGATCTTGTCAATATCTTCGTCCTCGAACTCGATGTAGTCATCAGCACCACCCTCGTCCTCCTCATCGAGGCCTCCAATGCCCTCGTTGAGGCGGATGTTCTCAGGAAGCTCGCCGTAGGCCTTGAGGAGACGGGCCTCGTCGGGCATATATTTGAATATGACGTCGGCCTTGTCGTCCTGGTAGTCGCGGAGACCGACGAGGATGATGTCCCCGGCGGCAATCCACACCTTCTTGTGCATCTTACCGCGGATGTGGCAGAGCCTCTTGGATCCGTCGATGCACGTGGCCTCGCAACGGCCGTTGCCAAGCATCCGGAGGACCTGGGCGTACTCCTGGCCGTCCTCCTTGAAGACCAACTCGCGCTTCTCGTCGTCGGCCTCGTTCTTTCCCCTCTTGCGATTCTTCCCTCCCTTTCCCTTGTTCTTCGGCATCCTTCTCCGGCGTCGATTGAACCCCTAACCCTAGCAAGGGATCCCTTCCGCTCTTTTTATGGTTCGCGCCGTGTCAGGAGATCGCGTGAAGGCCAAGCCACCGAAGCAGCGTGATTGAGCGAACCTCCTGTTTATCATCCTTGATGAGGTCGGTTAGCCGTTCATCGGATTCTGCACGAATCTCAAAGTAAGACCAATAAAAATTAGTCCAGGCCGGATCATGAGATCCGATTCAGTAGGACTCGTTCTAACGACCCACATATCATCTCTGGAAGGTGTTTAAATTTTAAATTTACAAAAAAAAACTCGCTCATTAAATTGCACTGACTTGTATATTTTCTCATAATAATTAACAAATTTGACCCCTATAATAATTTCATCAAGTCATTATATAGGAAAATAATTTAAGAGTTGAACTATAATTAAATATGAAATTAGAGAGAGAAAGGTTTGAACAAATATAGTATACATTTGAGGCTATAATTTTAAAAGATAGTGTTTGGAGTGCTAATAAGAGTTAATTTGATTAAGTTAGCATTTGTAAAAGAATTGTTAATCGAATCAATTTATTAAGTGAATTGATTTGTGATTCGGGCGTATGATTTTTAGAAGGATCAAGAGTTCGGTCGGGTTCGATTGTCGATCTGAACCGGTATTAAATTGGTCATGACAAAGGTTGTCCCAGGGCGGTCGGCCGAGATCGGGACCCTCGTGTTGGTGCAGAAATGTACCTAAGTCAAACCTGTGTTTTGATAATGGCAACATAGGTCAAAAGTTAAGTCTTTTTTGTTTTCTAACAAGTTAATCTAGTGTGCAGCAAAAGCCCTAGCGAAGGACAGCTAGGCACTAGCGAAGGAATGCCAGCATCAAGCCCTAGCAAAGGACTGCTAGGCACTGGCGAAGGACTGCCAGCATCAAGCCCTAGCGAAGGACTGCTAGGCACTGGCGAAGAACTGTCAGTATCAAGCCCTAGCGAAGAACTGCTAGGCACTGGCGAAGGACTGCCAGCACCAAAAGCCCTAGCGAAGGACTGCTAGGCAACTGGCGAAGGACTGCCAGTTCACAAGACCTGACAAAGGACCGTCAGGCAAAAGTCCAACCAAAGGAGCGGTTGGCATCAGGTAAACTCTCCCGAGAGGAGTAGGCGAGGACGCGTTCCCCGTGGAGGGAACAGTAGGCGTCGGTTTGACCTAGGGCTCCATTTTGGAGACCAAAGTCAGAACCAAGACAGCTAAGGCTGTATAAAATAATTATTAATTGTTTTGTTGTGTTTTGGACTAACCCTTGATGCAGGACCAAAGGAACGTGTGTCTGCAACTCAGAGAGCCTCAAAGAAGTGAGGCAACAGCTGAGCAAGGCGCCCTGAGTGTCCAGGGCGCCCTCAAGGTGAACCAGAACCAAGCGAAGCAAAATAGGCTCCAGCTGCCTACTGGGCAAGGCGCCCTCAGCAGCGAAGGCGCCTTCGTCAGTGAAGGCGCCTTCAGCAGCCAAGGCGCCTCCAGCTTATCTCTGCGAAGCTTCAGCTTCATCCACAGCGAGTCTTCAGCGCGGAAAAAGTCAGCCAAGGCGCCCTCTGCGACCAGGGCGCCCCAGAGGTCAAACCTCATCCCTATTCCGGTGCGATAACGTTTGACCGAGCGAAGCACGGATCGGATGACACGTGGCAGGGCGCCCTCGACGACCAGGGCGCCCCTAGGTGCTATAAATAGCACCCCTCGACCCCAAGCTTCAACACCGCTTTCATTCAACGCATCCAAACGCTCTGACGACCGCGCTCTGCTCCGGAAACTTCCCGACTCAAGAACGAAGCGCCGTCAACCTCCCACTGCACCGAAACTCGATCTACACCGGGAGTTGGTAAAACAAAGTGTATATTTCTATTTACAGTAATTTTGTAATCTCACTTTGTAACCGTTTTACGCACTATAGAATTGCCCAAAGTAAACGGTCAACGACCGTGGGCCTTGGAGTAGGAGTCGACCCAGGCTCCGAACCAAGTAAAACCTTGGTGTTTGCGTTGTTTGTTTTTATTCCGCCGCGCACTTACTCTTTCTTTCAAATCCGAACATTTTCCGATATTCACCCCCCCCCCTCTATCCGACTTTCTCGATCCAACACCTCGAGGTCGGTCGGCCGAGGTCGGGACCCTCGAGGTCGGTCGGTCGAGGTCGGCCGTCCAAGGTCGGGACCCTCGAGGTCGGCCGTCCGAAGTCGAGACCCTTGAGGTCGGTCGTCCGAGGTCAGCCCCTCGAAGTCGGTCGTCCGAGGTCAGCCCCTCGAAGTCTATCGTCCGAGGTCAGGTACTCGTGATCACACGGAGGCGACCGAACAACTGCAAGCCTATCCCATCGCGTGAGATTTTCTTATCAGATATTCAGAAGATATTCCCCTCTGACATAATCATGGCCTGACGCAGCCGCCCATAATTAAAGAGGGACAGAAGAGACAATTCCGACATGGTGTTAAGCGGCTGTGACAGTTTCTCGATATTAATGTGGCGGTCACTATCGTGATCTGTCGATTGATCCTCTCTCTGGCAATTGATATTCTCTTAATGAGACGTGACAGCTCGCACGTGGGAAGACCCTTTCTTCCCCCTATATAAACCCCATTTGAACTTCAGATAGAGGATCGCTGTCATTTTGCAACCACTCCACCATATTGAGAGCCCTATTTCGGTCCGACCTCCCAAGCTATAGCAGACCGGGTCGGCTTGGTTAGACCGAGTCATCCGAGGAAGAATCGATCTTCGCTTGTCGACGGGATCAAATTTGGCGCCGTCTGGGGGAATCATTGCCTGATCGAAAGCCGAAGATGAGTGAATCCAACCGGGTAACTGTTACTCTTTCACAGGAAGACATGGATCTGCTAATAGAAGCTAGAGCCAGGAAATTGGCAGAGGCACAGCAAGCGGCCGCTCGACCTCCTCAGCCGGGCCTGGCTGAGCAGACTGCTCGGGTGGGCACCGAAGGAGGGGTTCGACAAGATGAGAGTCCTCACTTTCACCGGGCACTATTCGGACCGGCCGAGGGAGCAGGACAATCAGACCCCCACGAAGCTACATCCAGTCGTACCAGAGCTGACAAAGGGAAGGCTCCCCTTGCGCCAAACCCGACTGAGCACACAGGATTTCCCTTCTCCAACCAAGTCTTGAATGAACCACTGCCCAAGCACTTCAGACCCCCGTCCGTTGCCGAGTACGGAGGAGCTACTGATCCTGAAGAACACCTAAAAAGGTTTGAGAATGCTTCGATGCTGCATCAATACCCGGATGGTATTAGGTGCCGAGCCTTCCTGACCACTCTAGCAGGACCAGCCTAGCGATGGTTTGACAGGCTCCCAGAAGGATCAATAAAAGACTTCGCTGATTTCAAAAGACTGTTTCTACAACACTTCGCGAGTAGTAAACGGCATCACAAAACTAGTTTAAACTTGTTCACCGTGAAGCACGGCTCTAAGGAGTCCCTAAAGGCCTACATCAGAAGATTTAATCAGGTGGCCTTGGACATACCTACTGCTACGTCTGAGGTATTGGTCAGCGCCTTTGCTCAAGGTCTGCAAGAAGGCGAGTTCTTTAGGTCCTTGATCCGGAAGCCCCCGAAGGACTTCGAAAGCCTGCTGGGCAAAGCCAGTAAATACGTAGATGTAGAAGAAGCACAAGCCGTCAGGCGACCGGAGGTCAGACCAGCACCCGAGGTCCCCCAGCATCATCAGAGGAGTGCGCCTCCCGGAGGACCTCTCAGAAGTCCCAGAGCCATGGGACACCGACAAGGAACCGAAAGAGGAATAGTGCAACAAGTGGCCCAGGGTTGTTTCCTGTCTAGATCGCAGCCCTACTACTCTTTTCATAACAGCCACACCCATGATCTGCAAGACTGCTGGCAGGCCGGCCGAGGACGAGGCAGGGTGGGCCGAGGTAGCCCGAGAGGGGCCCATCAGGGAGGTGGTCGGGGCTGAGGAAGAGCGTCGCCTAACCAGCCCGAGCCTCGTGATCGACCAGCCGCCCCTACAGCCAGACAGTTATTCCCGACTCCAGGCTCGCACAAGCCGGGGAGCGCCAGCGAGGAACAGGCCAATCAGCAAAATTCTGTGCACGGGTCCATCAACGTCATCTCAGGCGGGCCCACCTATGGAGATTCCAACAGGGCTCGGAAGTCGCAGGCACGACGCCTTGACATTTATCAAGTAGGCTGCAGTTCTGCCCAAGCTCAGGGGCCGCAAATTAACTTCGGTCCCGCAGATCTACAAGGAATAGAAGTACCGCATGATGATGCCTTGGTCATCACGGCAGTCATAGCCAACTATCAAATCCATCGTACCATAGTGGATTCAGGCAGCTCAGTGAATATCCTATATTTGAAGGCATTTGAGCAACTGCAGATTGAAATGACAGAGCTACAGCCCGTGGCCACACCCTTATTTGGATTCACAGGGAATGAGGTTCATCCGCTGGGACAGATCAAGTTGGCCATATCGCTCGGCGAGGAACCTTTAAGGAGGACCAGGTGGTCTACCTTCTTGATAGTGGACGCCCCTTCAGCCTATAATGTTATCCTGGGCCAACCGACTCTCTGAATGAATTCCGGGCAGTGATGTCCACTTTCTATCTGAAAGTCAAATTTCCGGTGGGTGACCAGGTCGGAGAAGCCAGAGGAGATCAGAAGGTCGCCCGCCGGTGTTATGTGAATGATGTCCGAGTAGAAGTAAGCAAGACCTTCCGACCTGCGCCGTCCAACTGTAACATGGTACAGACCTCTCCGCCCTCTCCCTGGGCTGAGATGATAGAGGAGGAGGAAGAAGTCCAGCTCTTACCAAACCAAGGTGAAAATAGCCCCAGGGCTACCACCCGACCTCCGACAACAGCTAATAGAATGTCTGACTCAGAACCGAGACGTATTTGCCTGGTCCCAACAAGATCTTAAAGGGGTCAGATCAGAGGTAATGGAGCATAAGCTGCACGTGTACCCTGACGCCCGACCTGTGAAGCAAAAGAAAAGAGATTTTAGTCCTGAACAGAATAAGATCATCCAGGCAGAGGTGGAGAGACTGCTGGAAGCCGGGCACATCCGAGAAGTCCAATTCCTGGCCTGGCTGGCCAATGTAGTGTTGGTCTCCAAGCCAGGCAACAAATGGAGGGTCTATATCGACTTTCGAGACCTTAATAAGGCTTGCCCCAAAGACTGCTACCCACTCCCCCGAATAGATCAGATGGTAGACTCTATCGCGGGGAGTGAACTTATCTGCATGCTCGACGCCTATCAGGGATACCACCAAGTCCCGTTATACCCGGATGACCAAGAGAAGGTCAGCTTTGTCACAGCCGAAGGTACCTATTGTTACACAGTTATGCCTTTCGGACTCAAGAACGCCGGGGCAACTTATCAGAGGCTGATGAATAAAGTCTTTAAAGAGCAGCTCGGGAGAAACGTAGAAGTGTACGTCGATGACATCCTCATCAAATCCGCCCGGGCCGCCGACCTCATAGCGGATGTACGAGAAACCTGCTGCACCCTACGAAGGTATGGCCTTAAACTCAATCCTGCAAAATGTCTGTTCGAAGCCAAGAGTGGGAAGTTCCTGGGCTACATCCTAACCGAGCGGGGAATAGAAGTCAATCCGGGTAAAGTGAAAGCTCTGCTGGACATGCCGCCGCCCAGGAATCTGAGGGAAGTTCAGCGCCTAACTGGGAGGATCACGGCCTTATCTCGATTTATCTCCCGGTCGGCTGATAGGAGCCTGCCATTCTTCAAGATCCTGCGCAAGGCCTCCAAGTTCTAGTGGGACGCCGAGTGCGACCGAGCTTTCGAAGAATTGAAGGCATACTTGGCCAGTCTGCCAGTACTAGCCAAGCCTGAGGAAGGAGAACCATTGTATGTTTACCTATCTGCCACCGAGGGAGCTGTGAGTGCCGTGCTTGTAACCCAGAAACAAACCGAACAGCAACAGGTTTATTTCTTTGGGCATTTATTAAAAGAGGCCGAGTGTAGGTATACTACACTCGAGAAATTAGCTTATGTCCTTGTGTTGATGGCTCGGTGACTACGACCCTACTTTTTGGCTCATCCTATCCGAGTGCTGACCAATAGCACACTCGGGAAGGTCTTGATCAACCCTGAGGTCTCAGGTCGGATGGTCAAGTGGACGACCGAGCTAAGTGAATATGATATTCAGTACCAGCCCCGAACGGCGATCAAAGCTCAGGCCTTGGCAAATTTCCTGAGTGAGCTTCATACTGAGGAAGAAGAGGAGGTCTAGAAAATATATGTGGACGGGTCGGCCACTCGGGCGGGGAGTGGCTTGGGAATTTTATTGATGTCTCCAAAGGGAGACCCTATTCATCTTGCCGTGCGGTTAGAGTACCAGGCTACCAATAATCAGGCGGAGTATAAAGCCCTTTTGGCAGGCCTCCAGGCGGCCAGGCAGGTCGGGGCCACTCGGGTCATCCTACATTCCGATTCTCAGTTGGTGACTCAACAGGTGGCTAGGCGGTTCGAAGTAAATGACGCGACTCTACAGACTTATGTGGAGACATATCAACAGTTACGACCAGAATTTCAAGAAGTCCAGATTATGCAGATCCCTAGAGGAGACAATGCCAAGGCGGATGAGTTAGCTAGGCTGGCTAGCTCGGTCCGGCCATGGGTTTTCCCCAAGCCTTCACCTCAAGTAATGCAGGTGGCGCAGGTCGAGAGGGCAGCAGAAATGGAGATAGAGGGGGACTGGAGAACTCCATTAGTCGCCTACCTGAAGGAGGGAACTCTGCCGGATAGCCCCGAGCAAGCTCGGATACTGAAGATCAGAGCAGCCCGGTTCACCCTGATAGGGGACGCATTGTACAAACGGGCTTTTTCCCGACCTCTAGCCAGATGCCTCGGAAAGGAAAATGCAGACTATGTACTTAGAGAGGTGCATTTGGGGTGCTGCGGAAATTATTCAGGAGGTCGTCCATGGCTCGGAAGGTCTTGCTGGCCGGTTACTTTTGGCCGACCCTTCAAAAGGATGCCGAGAAGATGACTCTTTCCTGTCTTTCTTGTCAGAAGTACCAGAATCTGGCTCGGAAGATGACTCGTCCACTGTGTCATGTCCCTTTGATCAGTGGGGCATGGACATAGTGGGACCTTTCCCCAGGGCAGCCGGTCAAAAGAAATTCCTGTTGGTGGCAGTAGACTACTTCTCCAAATGGGTTGAGGCAGAAGCTCTGGCTCGGATCACTGAACAAGCGGTGAAAAAAATCCTTTGGCAGAACATTTTGTGCCGATATGGCATACCTCATAAGCTGGTATCAGACAATGGTCGGCAATTTCAAGGTCGGATAATCAGAAATTGGTGCAAGGAGTTTGGGATCAAGCAGGCCTTCACTTCCGTGGCATATCCCCAGAGTAATGGTCAGGCCGAAGTAGCCAATAGAAAGATTCTGAAAGGGCTCAAGCTAAGCTGGATCAGGTCGGCGGATCCTGGGTGGACGAGCTGCCTAGTATCCTATGGGTCCTTCGAACCACAGCCAAAGAAGGGTCGGGGTGCACTCCCTTCCAGTTAGTATACGGGAGTGAAGCAGTAGTTCCCATGGAGGTCGGCTGTGAGTCGGACAGAAGACAAATGTATGGAGAAGACAATGCGGAGAAAAGGCGGGCTGAACTAGATCTGATCGAGGAAGTCCGAGCTAAAGCCGCAGTCCGTATGGTCGTTTACCAACAAAGGATGCGGAACCGATACAACCAATAGGTCATACCTCGACATTTCCAAGTAGGGGACAAGGTATGGAAAAGAATCAAGCCCGTCGGAGAAGTGGGCAAGCTGGAGCCTCCATGGAGTGGTCCGTTCCTGGTGGTCGAGGCGCTGGGGTCGGGAGCCTATTATCTGCAAGACGCTCAAGGAAAGCGGCTTGGAAGACCTTGGAGTGCAGTGCATTTAAAATTGTACCGAGAGGAGAGCGGAGAGAAATGATTCTTGTAAATGTACTCGGGGAAAATGATGACAAAAACTCTGACTCCCCAAAAGACGACTTCAGCAAGTTATAAGTGGGTTTACACTCACGCACCCACCGGACTCGGCGCCGATCGGGCGTGGCGTTCCACGTTCGGTCGGGCCCGTTCGGGCGTGGCGGTCCACGCTCGATCAGGGTAAGTCGGACGGTGTCCAGACTCTTGCTAAGGCAAGTTATAAGTGAGTTTGCGCTCACGCACCCACCGGACTCGGCGCCGATCGGGCGTGGCGTTCCACGTTTGGTCGGGCCCGTTCGGGCGTGGCGGTCCATGCTCGATCAGGGTAAGTCGGACGGTGTCCAGACTCTTGCTAAGGCAAGTTATAAGTGAGTTTGCGCTCACGCACCCACCGGACTCGGCGCCGATCGAGCGTGGCGTTCCACGTTCGGTCGCGCCCGTTCGGGCGTGGCGGTCCACGCTCGATCAGGGTAAGTCGGACGGTGTCCAGACTCTTGCTAAGGCAAGTTATAAGTGAGTTTGCGCTCACGCACCCACCGGACTAGGCGCCGATCGGGCGTGGCGTTCCACGTTCGATCGGGCCCGTTCTAGCGTGGCGGTCCACGCTCGATCAGGGTAAGTCGGACGGTGTCCAGACTCTTGCTAAGGCAAGTTATAAGTGAGTTTGCGCTCACGCTCCCACCGAACTTGGCGCCGATCGGGCGTGGCGTTCCACGTTCAATCGGGCCCGTTCGGGCGTGGCGGTCCACGCTCGATCAGGGTAAGTCGGACGGTGTCCAGACTCTTGCTCAAGAGACATATGAATTAACACATTTCTGTTATCTTCAACGCCAGGGCGTGGCCTCCCCATGTTCTGAAAAACAAAAGGGATATTAGATCAGTTCGGTAAAACTGAAGCACGGACCAGCTGCATTAATCAGCTCGGTAAAACCGAACTAATCAAACCCGCACATACAAGCCAACTCGGCTTCGCTGATAAAGGTTCACTCGTCAAAAACAGAGAAAAATCGCCGAGTCAGGGTATTCACCCGATTAGGCAAAATCGTCGAGTCAGGGTGTTCACCCGACCGAGAAAAATCGTCGAGTCAGGGTATACACCCGACCGAGCGAAATCACCAAATCAGATCGTACGCTCGACCGACCATCACTTATGAGTCAAGATATCGACTTGACCAAGTTATAATCCCAGGTCTGGGGAAAAGCCAGGTGGGAAGGATAACAGCACGAATCGTCCGAGCGCTTGACACTTAGCCAAATTTTCGAGTTGACCTTAAAAAATCGAGCTAAGGGAATAAGGATGGATATCCCGAGTGATCGGCAATAGACAAATGCCTCAAACAAGCGACACTCAGTAAAAATTGCACACATCGCAAACAGCTAAACGAGACGAAGAAAAAGAAAAATCTACAGAAATAAACTAAGGCCCGAGGCCATCGCAAAATCGGGCCTGGAAGGCCAAGTCAGGAAATTAGGTATCATTACAAAATTTTAGATAGCTTAAAAAGATGGGGCGAGGGCGGACAGAGCAGCAGCTCGGGCTAAAGGAGGTTGGGACCGCTAAACTAATTAAATCTTGGAAAGTTAACCTAAGTGAAGGGAAGGAAGGCATCTTCAGGAATCGATGCCTTGATCCGCCTCAACTTCACGGCATTAGGGGGAAGGTCCTCAGGAAGATGACCAGCCTCAGTTAGTTGCTGGATAGCACCTATTGCGCCGTACTTAATCAGGTCGCCAGTCCGCTCAGATATCAGATTCAGGAAGGAGTCCGACTGGATATAGGCTACTCGGGCAGCTTCAATCTGGGCTGACTCGCCTGACTTGTAATCCTCTAACTCCTTCCTGAGTCGAACAAGCTCGGCACCCTGCCCCTCGATGGTGGTCTCCCGAACGGCCAGCTGCGCCTCTTGGCCCACCAGCTGCATCTCCAAACCCTGCAATGACTTTTGTAGGGCAGCCAGCTCTGTCTCTTTGTTTTTCAAGGTGAGCTGAGTTTGGTGATGAGCCGCATCCGACTCTTTCCACTTCCGTTGAAGTCCCTTGGCATCTGTGGTCATCTTGGCCAAGTCATTGTGGGCTCGAGTATACCGGGCCTTGAGGACCTTATTGTCGCCCTCCAGCTGAGCCACCCGATTAGTTAGGCGCTCCGTCTCCACCGCTGACTGAGCCATCAACCGCTGCTCTTCCTCCGAACGAACCTCCAGCTCTGACACATGAGACCTCAAAGCGGTTATTTCCGAGCGCAGCTGGTCTAGGCCCGGGTCACCCGGGGGGAGAGTGCTCAGCGCCACTCGAGCTTCTAGGTCTCTCACCCGTCGCTCGGCTGCCCCGCGTGCTCGGGTATTGTCGACCAAAGCCTGGCTAACCGCGTGACCCAGCGCCCATTGCTGCATAATGATGCGAAGGTCGTGAGTATAAACATAAACAACCAAAGGTGGGGAAGAGGGTACCTGAGTCATGCCCACGAAGAAGTGATCGGCCAAGGTAACGGCGTCCATCGCAAAGGACGTTGTCCATCCCTCCTCCCAGCCCGAGACTAATCTATCGTGCAAGTTCAATGGCTGAGGCTGGACGGTTGGGGTTAGAGCAATAGCCAAAGGCACTTGAACGTCCACAGCTGGCCGCGGTGGAGAGCTCATGGATAGAAGGGCTTCAACGGCGTCGGTGGGGGCAGAGCTCGGCCGAGGGGCTGGAGGACGTGGCGCGGACCTCGACGTTGATGCGCCGGAAGGTACCATCATAGGAGTAGGAGGGCGGGTAGCCAGCCGAGGTGTCGTCGGGCCGAAGCCCGAGAGTCAGGCTGAGGAACCGCGGGAGCCAAAGTTGAGCTGGAGGCCGGGAGTTGAGGGCTGGCCGCAGCTTGACCAGGAGGAGAAGGCGTAGCGGCCTGAACCTCCGCGGTCGGTTCGGAGGTGAGGGCGAATCCACAGAGAGGACCAGCCGGCGGCGCTTTCGAACCAGGCCGGGGGAAGCTTCCTGGTCCGTTTCCTCTTCTTCTGCTTCCTCGGCCTGGGTGGATGTCCCCTCGACAACCACCCGAGCTGTCGCTCCCGTCTCCCCAGTCGGGAGACCCTCTCTGGGGTCGCTGGCTGCAACTACCGGCAGCTCGGGATCTGAGGCAACAACGTTAACTGGTGGCACCGCACGAGCGGCTGCTAGCTGGGCAGCCAGATCCTCCATGGCTGCATCCTCCCGATCCATTACCACGTCAACCCTAGCGCTGAACATGACTTCGGCTGCACGAAAGAAAAAGTCTTAGTTAGCATTAACAAATTTACCAAGCAAGCGGGAACGTACCGAGGGTGCCGGATAGCTCCGCTGGGACTTGGCTCAGCCGGAAGAGATACAGCATACCCTCGACCAGTAGCTTGCCCGCGTGATATCGGGCTCCCCCGAGCTTGGAGACTGCCGACCGGTAGCTGGGTTCCGAACGGAGGTTCTTAGGTAGCTGAGGATGATCAGACAAATTTTCCACCCAAGTAGTAGGCCAGTTCGGTCGAGGGAAGGATTGGATATAAAGGAAGTGGGACTTCCAGCCCTTATTGGAAGAAGGGACCTTCTCTAAAAAGGCCGAGTAAATACGGGTTTGAAAGTAGAAATTGTCGGGCTCTTGTTTCTTGAGATAATAAAAGAAGTGAAACACCCGAGGTTCTAAGGGAATTCTATGGGCGGTAAAGATAATCACCGTTCCGCACAGAATTCGGATCGAGTTAGGGGCTAATTGAGACAAGGAGATCTGGAAGTAGCGACAGATCTCTCGGAAGAAGGGATGCAAAGGAAAACGCAGGCCGGCTAATAACTGATCGGTGAAAACGGTGAAGTGACTCAAGGGAGGCTTGTGTGCCTGACCCCGACGGTCGGGCAGAGTTATGGGATGCTCTTCAGGGATCAGGTAATCTATGCGTAGGGTTTCCACCTGACCTAAAGTAAGGGAAGACCGGGTAGATAAATACCAAGGCTCGGGAGGGGCAGACGGAGATGCGGACGACGAGGCCATCAAAATAAAGCCGAAAAAACGACAAAACGAGGACTCGGCAGAGGAAAGGAGTACCTAAGATCGAGGTTCACCGGAAACACAGTTCGCCGGAAACACTGTTGTCAGGGCGGAGATCGGACAAGAATTGGAGGAAGAGAGAAGGTCAGGACAAAGAGAGGCGAAATGAGAGGGCAAACATATTTATACCCTGGGTAAAACCAGGAGGACCGTCCTATCCAGAAAAAGAAAATGGCGGGGTTGACTCCTCGCCGTCCGATCCCTGTCATTTCCCAGACCTCGAAGCATCACTCGCACAACGCCCAGGCCACGCCGGTGACGTTTCGTTGCTCGAGGCGTCCAGTCGGGAAGCGACACGCGCCCTTGCATTAATGAGGATTTAATGTAGGATACGACATTAAATGGAAGGATCAGCCGTACGAGGTGACGTGCGGGAGGACAAAAAAGAAGCAAGCCGACCGAGCAAGGAGCCTAGTCAGTCGGATTACGTTCCTCCTTCGACTAGACTTGAGAGGGAGGCTTGTGATCCGGGCGTATGATTTTTAGAAGGATCAAGAGCTCGGTCGGGTTCGATTGCCGATCTGAACCGGTATTAAATTGGCCATGACAAAGGTTGCCCCAGGGCGGTCGACCGAGATCGGTACCCTCGAGGTCGGTCGGCCGAGGTCGGGACCCTCGAGGTCGGTCGGCCGAGGTCGGGACCCTCGAGGTAAGTCGGTCGAGGTTGGGACCCTCGAGGTCGGCCGTCCGAGGTCGGGACTCTCGAGGTCGGCCGTCCGAAGTCGAGACCCTCGAGGTCGGTCGTCCGAGGTCAGCCCCTCGAAGTCTATCGTTCGAGGTCAGGTACTCGTGATCACACGGAGGCAACCGAACAACTGCAAGCCTATCCCATCGCGTGAGACTTTCTTATCAGATATTCAGAAGATAATCCCCTCTGACATAATCATGGCCTGACGCAGCCGCCCATAATTAAAGAGGGACAGAAGAGACAATTCCGACATGGTGTTAAGCGGCTGTGACAGTTTCTCGATATTAATGTGGTGGTCGCTATCGTGATCTGTCGATTGATCCTCTCTCTGTTGATTGATCTTCTCTTAATGAGACGTGACAGCTCGCACGTGGGAAGGTCCTTTTTTCCCCCTATAAAAATCCCATTTGAACTTCAGAGAGAGGATCGCTGCCATTTTGCAACCACTCCACCATATTGAGAGCCCTATTTCGGTCCGACCTCCTAAGCTATAGCAGACCGGGTCGACTTGGTTAGACCGAATCATCCAAGGAAGAACCGATCTTCGTTTGTCGACGGGATCAATTTGATTAACAATTAACTTCAGCCGCTTGTGTAAACAATGAGTTGTGTAAGTAGTAAACATGATTGATATCGTAATGCCTCCTGTCTTTTTTTTCTTCTCCTTTACAAATAATAACAGATGGCCGCTTGTGTAAACAATGAGTTGTGTAAGTAGTAAACATGATTGATATCGTAATGCCTCCTGTCTTTTTTTTCTTCTCCTTTACAAATAATAAGCGGCAATTTACCAAAGAGCGTACCTAAGAATTGAAAATTACCAATTCCGTATCATAGTTTCTATTTTACCAAAGGGCGTAGGCCTTTATGTGAACTTTCTCTTATACCCCTCTTTTAACTACTGTCTTTCTCTTTCTCTCTCAGTAACAAATTTCGAGACGTCTGTACACATACTTGTTCAGATTTTTATTTTAAAATAATATATTATGGAATCGGCGCTAAAAACGAAAGGTAAAAACTAAAAAAATATTTCAGTTTTCAAACTTGATTAATATATAAATATTTTTTATTTCAGTCGATTCGTTAAAATTTTGATTAATATATAAATATTTTTTAAATAAAAACCTATGGTAAATAATTTTTTTAAATTTGATTAATATTAACTAATATATTTAATAATATTTAATAAATATATTATTATATAAAAAAAAATTAAAAAAAACGTACCTGTATATTAATCAACATATTTAATAATATTTAATAAATATATTAATATATAAAATTTTTTTAAAGAAAACGTACCTGTGGGCCTGAAATAAAACATTTCAGGCCCAACGTGAGCCTGAAATGTTTTATTTCAGGCCCACGTTGGGCCTGAAATGTTTTGATTTCAGATCCGACGTGGATTCAAATTTTTTTTCTATTTTAAAAATATATTAATATATAAAAAAAATGTATCAAAACACTTAATTTCATATTCAAACGCAGGGCCTGAAGTCATCCCAGGAGGATCTGAAGTCAAATAACTTCAGATCCAATAAATAATAAATTTAATAAATAATAATTAAATATAAAAAAATATTTTTAAAATTAAAAAATTTTCAGTGCCCTGGGGAGGGCCTGAAGTCATCAGACTTCAGGCCCTCCATCAATGATATAAAAATATATAAAAAAAATTTTTATAAAAAAGTTTAATATATAATTACATATTATATAGGAGTGGTTTAGGTATATCAGTGAGTTTGGGTGTCGAAACATCTAATAGGAGTGGTCTAGGAGATGAGATTTTGGGTGCCGAAATATCTAATCTTGCTGTATCACCAATGCTATAAGAGTGGTTTAGGTATATCAGTGAGTTTTGAGCAAAACTTACTGATAAACCTACCATATTTGGAATTCTAAAAATCCTATATCAGTAGACAGGGTTGAACTAGGAGATGAGATTTTGGGTGCCGAAACATCTAATCTTGCTGTATCACCAATGCTATAGGAGTGGTTAAGGTATATCAGTGAGTTTTGAGCAAAACTCACTGATGGACCTACCATATTTGGAATTCTGAAAACCCTATATCAGTAGATAGGGTTGAGCTAGGAGATGAGATTTTGGGTGCCGAAACATCTAATCTTGCTGTATCACCAATACTATAAGAGTGGTTTAGGTATATCAGTGAGTTTTGAGCAAAACTCACTGATGGACCTAACATATTTGGAATTCTGAAAACCCTATATCAGTAGACAGGGTTGAGCTAGGAGATGAGATTTTGGGTGCCGAAACCTCTAATCTTGCTGTATCACCAATGCTATAGGAGTGGTTTAGGTATATCAGTAAGTTTCTAGCAAAACTCACTGATGGACCTACCATATTTGGAATTCTGAAAACTCTATATCAGTAGACAGGGTTGAGCTAGGAGATGAGATTTTGGGTGCCGAAACCTCTAATCTTGCTGTATCACCAATGCTATAGGAGTGGTTTAGGTATATCAGTGAGTTTTGCTCAAAACTCACTGATGGACCTACCATATTTGGAATTATGAAAACTCTATATCAGTAGACAGGGTTGAGCTAGGAGATGAGATTTTGGGTGCCGAAACCTCTAATTTTGCAGTATCACCAATGCTATAAGAGTGATTTACGTATATCAGTGAGTTTTGAGCAAAACTCACTGATATACCTAAACCACTCCTATAGCATTGGTGTTACTGCAAGATTAGAGGTTTCGGCACCCAAAATCTCATCTCCTAGCTCAACCCTGTCTACTGATATAGAGTTTTCATAATTCCAAATATGGTAGGTCCATCAGTGAATTTTGAGCAAAACTCACTGATATACCTAAACCACTCCTATAGCATTGGTGATACAGCAAGATTAGAGGTTTCGGCACCCAAAATATCATCTCCTAGCTCAACCCTGTCTACTGATATAGGGTTTTCAGAATTTCGAATATGTTAGGTCCATCAGTGAGTTTTGCTCAAAACTCACTGATATACCTAAACCACTCTTATATATTGGTGATACAGCAAGATTAGATGTTTCGGCACCCAAAATCTCATCTCCTAGCTCAACCCTATCTACTGATATAGGGTTTTCAGAATTCCAAATATGGTAGGTCCATCAGTGAGTTTTGCTAGAAACTCACTGATATACCTAAACCACTCCTATAGCATTGGTGATACAGCAAGATTAGAGGTTTCGGCACCCAAAATCTCATCTCCTAGCTCAACCCTGTCTACTGATATAGGGTTTTCAGAATTCCAAATATGGTTGGTCCATCAGTAAGTTTTGCTCAAAACTCACTGATATACCTAAACCACTCTTATAGCATTGGTGATACAGCAAGATTAAATATTTCGGCACCCAAAATCTCATCTCCTAGACCACTCCTATTAGATGTTTCGACACCCAAACTCACTGATATACCTAAACCACTCCTATATAATATGTAATTATATATTAAACTTTTTTATACAAAATTTTTTAATATATTTTTATATCATTGAAGGAGGGCCTGAAGTCTGATGACTTCAGGCCCTCCTTGGGCCTGAAGTCATTAGACTTCAGCCCTAGGGCACTGAAAATTTTTTAATTTTAAAAATATTTTTTTATATTTAATTATTATTTATTAAATTTATTATTTATAGGATCTGAAGTTATTTGACTTCAGATCCTCCTGGGATGACTTCAGGCCCTGCATTTGAATCTGAAATTAAGTGTTTTGATACGTTTTTTTATATATTAATATATTTTTAAAATAGAAAAAAAATTTGAGTCCACGTCGGATCTGAAATCAAAAGATTTCAGGCCCAACGTGGGCCTGAAATAAAACATTTCAGGCCCACGCTGGGCCTGAAATGTTTTATTTCAGGCTCACGCTGGGCCTGAAATGTTTTATTTCAGGCTCACAGGTACGTTTTTTTTAAATTTTTTTTTATATATTAATATATTTATTAAATATTATTAAATATGTTGATTAATATACAGGTACGTTTTTTTAAAATTTTTTTTATATATTACTATATTTATTAAATATTATTAAATATATTAGTTAATATTAATCCAATTTAAAAAAATCATTTACCTTAGATTTTTACTTGAAAAATATTTATATATTAATCAAAGTTTTAACGAATGGACTGAAATATTAAAAAATATTTATATATTAATCAAGTTTGAAAACTGAAATATTTTTTTAATTTTTACCTTTCATTTTTAGCGCCGATTCCATAATATATTATTTTAAAATAAAAGTCTGAACAAGCATGTGTACGGACGTCTCGAAATTTGTTACTGAGAGAGAGAAAGAGAAAGACAATAGTTAAAAGAGGGGTATAAGAGGAAGTTCACATAAAGGCCTACGCCCTTTGGTAAAATAGAAACTATGATACGGAATTGGTAATTTCCAATTCTTAGGTATGCCCTTTGATAAATTGCCGAATAATAAGACATGCAAGAAATACTTACAATTGAGGTTATAGATGACTCCTTTCTTGTTTATAATTAATACGCCTTACCCGAGCAATGCTCTATCGGGGCAAAGGTTATATGCTAATCCCAACTATCTCAAATAATCGAATCTTAATAATTGATAGAATGATAAGTTAAGAAATTGAGTAGGTCATCGTATATGAAGATATACCTCTAGATTTGATCGGAAATCAATCCTTGTTTAATACTCAAGAAATGTTTGAAATCATACTAATACGAGGGAGTTTTGAGTCTCTCGACCACGTAAGATAAATCCTAATCAAACGACTGATGTATACTAACTTGGGAACGTGGCGGTAGAGGTCAAAAGAATAGTGAAATATTAACGGGATAAGCTAGTTCAACTGGTTGGGCAATGAAGTAAATTTGTTAAGATTTTTGCCGAGAGGTAAACTATCTGAATGGTCGATCGACATGTCGCTCCAAACGATCGATTGGCAGCTTACTTATCCAAGCCGTTTAACCCAACAACCTCACCACTATGACTACATAAGGTTAGCACCCCTCAGATCAGTTGACTTGCTTAGCTAAAACATCGTCGATTGGCAGAGTCCACCCACCTATACACACCCGATCAGCTGATCTGTTTCACTTCTTAGACCGTTCTAACTACTTGAGTTAGAGCTTAGTCAACCATTTCCCATGAATTGTAACTCGGTTATCCTATTGAGCCACACTGAGTCTCACTCTTTGGAATTTCCCTATTAGGCCTTCATGTAATCACTATTAAAAATTGTTACACACAACCTTGACTAAACACTGATAAGACAAGAATTACATCATCCTGTTATTTCTTTAAAAATTGACATGTTTTTCTAACAAAGCCAGCTCCTCAACAAGAGAATTTTTTTCATTATTTTGCTACCAAACTGCTTTGTGAATACGATACGAAAGATTATTTTGACCCGTTTCGAAGATCTTGACTTGGCTTCTGTATTTAATTTATATCAATTAATTTTAAAATAATTAATTATATTTTTAGAAAAATTTTTACTGATCATTATAATAAATTGAAAAATATTTTACAATTGATGATATATTATTCTAACATTTTTAAATCAATCACACACCTGAAAAGAAATTCCTCCGCGATATTAAATTCAATCCTCAAATGCCTAACAAACCGAAAAGCTGCAGTCCAGTGGCAAAATAAGCTCTGAACACCTCCCTTCTCATTAAGTATACTTTCGGGGGCCTGCGTGTAAATATTTCAACCATAAAAGGGGACGATCGCCCCAAAACACAATGGGCCATTTCAGGGCCGCGTCCAGAACAAGATGCCGGAGGAGGGGGGCAGCAGTAGCACGACGAGCCGCGGTGCCGGCCTCGCCGGATCGGAGGACATCATGGATCTCCTGCCTCTCGAGCTCGTACAATCCCAAGTCATCCCTCCTGCTCCAAACCGCCGCGAGTCCTCCATCGATTGGCTGCCGGAGTTCGGAGGCGCATCGTGGATCGCCTACGGAGCGTCCTCGCTTCTCGTTATCTCCCACTTCCCTTCGCCATTTTCCGGCAACGAACCTCAGCCCGGCCCTTTCTTCCGGCAGGTCATTGAACCGCCAACTGGGAATAAGCCCTCCGAGTTGACGGCCGTCTCTTGGTGCCCGGTCCAGCCGTCGGATGGAGAGATTGCGGTGGCGTTGGGGAATAGCATCTTCATGTACTCACCAGTAACTTCTAGCGCACCAGGTTAGATGACTGGCTAACACGATTTAGATCAGTATAACCGAAGCGAAAAAAAAGGACTAAGGAACCAGGAGAGCATTGCCTCGGTGGAATTTTCTTTGACACCGTAGAAAATTTTGTATCCCAACTTTCTCAATGGATAGTGTTTGCCTCCTTTTCTACTTGAATGCTCTGGATAATTAGTGGGTTCCTTCAAAAACTACTCCTTTCTACTTGATATTAGTTTAACTATCAGTTGATTAATTCAATTGTATCTTAAAGTTTGATTTATCACTTCGTTCTTAGTTAATCAACTATAGTTATACTTCTCAATGCCAACATGCTATTTTATATAACAATTAGGAGATGTCTTGTGACTGTTATGCTCTGGAACCTAGTCACAGGAATGGTTGTCTTCTTGTTGATTGGCATCTATGTGTCAATCTGAAACCTTATTGCTCATTTTTTTGCGTCCACGCACTCATATTCCTCTAACTTTGCATCTGACACCTTGTTACACTTTAGCAATTTAGTTAGCATGGTAATGGTATTACCGGCAAAGTTTGCTTCACCTTCCCTGCAGGATGTCAACCTAACTATGGAAAAACACTCACTATAAAAAAATACAATATTAATTGACTTCAATCCCCCAGTATCCCAAATAAGATGAACTGAATAATTTCTTTATTGTACTTCAAGTAAATGAGTCTCGTGTGTTGTTTTTATCTTATCAGTGAATTGCCATCTGTTTATTTATTTATTTATTGAACAGTGGCATATGCTTTTTGAAAAAGAAAAGTTGACGGTTGAAAATCTAAATTGAGAAACTTTCAGGCTCTTTTTCTTGGAGGCAGACAGTGGTCATCGTGGAGACTTTTCCAATAGAGATTATTCGGTGGACGGGGTCTGGAGATGGACTAGTTGCTGCTGGCACTGAAGTAGTTTTGTGGATAAGGAAGAGCAATCTATGGGAAATGACTTGGAAGGTGAGAACAGAAGTACCTCAAACTCATGTTTCTGCATCCTGGTTTTCAGATGGCCTTGTGGCCACAGCTGCTCAAGCATTGGTGCATCATGATGAAGTTACAGCCAAGGAATCAAACTATACCTTGTCACAGTCAACAAAGCATGTTACTGTATATTTTCATGATGGTAAATTTGGAACTTCAACAGTTCAACTCTACCATCCTCAACCTATTGTAATGATTCAGTGGAGACCATACATAGGTGTGCAATCACAAGCAGATGCTTCCATGGCATACAACATTTTGCTGACATGCTGCTTAGATGGAACTGCGAGACTATGGAGTGAGATTGACAATGGTAGGCCTAGAAAATTCAATAAAGAGATTCATGATCAAAAATCCATGAAACGGTTGTTCCATGTGGTTGCAGTGATTGAAATGAACCAGTCTCTGAAGGGAACACTTGGCACAAACATATTTGTAAAATGGGCAATAGATTCTAGCTGTGTGATCTTCAAGGGTGAGAGTGGTGGTTATTCTTTGTTACCAACATACACTGAACACCAAGAAATTGGTAAATGTGATTGGTTAATTGGTATAGGACCTGACTTTTCTGTTACTTTTTGGGCTATTCACTGCCTCGATGATGTGTCACCTCCACGGTTTCCACGGGTGACAATGTGGAAGAAAGGAAATCTGATGGATTTCAAAGACTCCAAGTATCCTTATTTTGGTTCTCCAGATACAAAAAACCAAGCTATTCTTGTAAAAGTTGTTGCCTCAAGAAGTTGGCTTTGTGGACCACCTGTAGCTTGCTCTTTGCTTCAATTATTGCCTGATAACTCATTCAGCTGGTCAGGATTGTATAGCCCATCAGAAAAAATGGAGGATACTTCTTTGAGACAGATAAATAAGGAGAGGAGTCTTTCATACATAGCTCATACAGCTCTAAGTGAGCTTGGGCATACTGGATGCATCATTCAAGTTGCTGTGCATCCATGTAGTTTTGATATATCACTTGCTGTTTCATTGGATTCCAATGCTTTACTTCTTTTTTGGTCCTTGTCTACTCTTTCAGAGAGCATCTTGCCTTTTCATACACATATTCATCCAATGTGGAAACTTTTGGATCATATTTCTTTAAAAGTCTTATCACCAGATCATGAATATTCATGCTTGGTTTGGGGACCTGCTGTTTTAAATGAGAATCGGTTTCTTCTTGTGGGACATGAAGATGGGATTGATTGCTTCATGATTGAAGTTTCTTGTAAAGAAGAAAGCATATCAGCTCATAAAGTTCTTACCGTTCCCTTCAATGGTTATAATGACAGTGGAAATCCACCAGATCAGATATTTGCAATACCCTTGATTCCCAACTCACGGCATTCATCTAATTCTAGTAGTTTTCTACTGGTCTGTGTATGGAGGGAAAATTATAATCCATTATCATGGACAATTGACCTTCACATGTCTATCAATGACGGGGCCTCATCCAATGACAATGATTTGGCTATTTCGAAAGGTCAATGCATGAGTTCTTCTGGTAAATTTTGCTATGCTACCTTTTACAAATATTCATTTGAGTTACCCTCTCCTCATTGTTGGGATGGAGTTACAACTGTTGCTGTAGCATCTCCAACTAGTTGTCCATTATCCTTTGAACAAGTATATTCTAATGATTCTCCTTCTAGTTATTGTGGCTACCATATGGCCACAGGATACTCTGGTGGCACTGTAAAATTATGGAGGATCTGCCATATGCAACAAGATCATTCTGATTCAGAAATTGTCCCTTGGGAGCTAGCTGGTACTTTTACTGCCCACGAAGGCCCAGTCAATTTTCTTTCTTTATCTAGTTGCGGCAGTAAAGTTGCTACTGCCAGCATTGATGGGCGCAACAGTACTACCAGTCTTCATATCTGGGAATTCGTAAAGCTAACATATGGTGGATCGTTTGTATTAGAAGATGCAATAGATTTAAATGGGATTCTTATTGCTGTAAGATGGTTAGCAATAGGAAATGGCCAGATGTTGCTTGGAATCTGTCTACCAAAGGAATTTCGTGTATATTCACAAAGAAGATCGTCAACTCACTCCTTTTCTTATTCAGATATGTCAAAGGAGATGCACACATGGTATTGCATTGCAGTCTCAGGTTCTTCAACCATTGTAAGGGATTTTCTTTGGGGGCCTAAGTTGACCGCTGTGATTGTTCATGAGAAGCATTTTTCTGTTTGCAGTCAGTGGCTACTGAGAACAAATAGCACATATAATGTTGAGAATTCTGTTGCTTATGTTGGCAGGATAGAGGAAAGCTTGCTTTGTGCAACTAATACTGGTAAAAACATGTTTGATACAGATGAGCAATTGGAACATGGGTACTCAAAGAAGATTTCTCAGCAGGATAATGTTCCTAATTCTGAAAATAAATTATTTTATATTCTAGATGTATCCCAGAAATTGGGTGGATCTCTAGCACTTTATGATCCTGAAGCTTTGATTCAGTACATTTATTCAGGTATTCCTAGAGTCATGTTTATAATGATCTGATACAAGGTTGAAAATCATGAGTGACAAGATACCATCTTATTCTCAATGTAGGAAATTCTTTGATAGATAATGTGGTGGTAAGAAAACTACAGAAACTACTTCATTGCCTAGCACAACCATCCATGTTCTACTTTTTATGAAAATGCAAATGTTTAGCAACATAATCTTTTAGATGAAATTCTATATCTAGAATGCTTAGGTCCTTCAGATAATTTTATGGTGAAAATTTAGATAATCTATTTATTATCCTTCTTAGTGGTAGGAAGCAGTCACCAACTTCATTGCACATTGAAAGTTTAGATAATCTATTTCTGTTGTGTTTTGATTTATTCTTGGATACTAGTCATGCTAGCTCCATCAATTTCAAGGTTTCACTTGTTGCCTATTTTTCATGTTATTTCTTACTACTCAGGCATATTTATCCATGGCAAATTGAATTGTATTAATGTTTATGCTACTTTTGTGAAAATCATGATCATTGATTAATTGCAGGTAACTGGAAATATGCACTAGTTATCTTGAAGAACTTTGTTGAATGCATTTGCAGTTATAGAACTTCCACTACAATTTCTGAAAGCAATAAACAAAGCCTACTTTCTTGCAAGATGCTGGAAGTTCATTTGGCTAGATATATTGAGGATAACAATTCTGAAAATTCATCCACTGAAAAATTATTTTGGGGTCAGAATATTACTACAAGTGGACCTAATTTTCATCTTGCAGGGAATGGACTCCAATTTCTGAACACTCACTTAGAGACCAACACTTTTGAGAGAATTCCAGACAACTCTAACAAATCTGAGATCATAGAACTAATTGACACCCTTGAGAAATCTAATCAAGTTTCTAGTTTAACAAATTTGATGAAAACCCAAATTCTTGTGATTCTAGAACTTTTGAATGAAATTAGCAATACAAAAGCCACTGCAGCCTATGGCAGTCTTGATGAAGCTGGGCGAAGGTAAAAAAAAAATGTTTTCTTAAGATTATGAATTTGATCATTCACTGGGGAGTATATATATAAATGTTGAAAGCCTCTAGCTTGTGATTGTTTCCAATCACATTAATAAGTTCCTCGGCTTTTCAATAGGTTCTGGGTTGCTGTTCGATTTCAATATCTATATTCAGTGAGAAGGTCTGGGGGAGTTGTAGCTGAAGATCTTCCTGTCAACTCTAGGTTGGCTGCTTGGGCCTTCCAATCTGATTGTCAAGATGATCTGCTTAACTCTGTTTTATCTTCAGACCCATCTTGGGTAGACATGAAAAATTTGGGTGTAGGTCTATGGTATACAAATGCGTCGCAGTTGAGAACACGGGTAACACAATTCATAATCTCTCATCAAGATTTATTTACAAAAATTCTGCAGCTACAATTTATTAACTCTCTAGATTTTGTCGGTTTTGTGATATCAGATGCCATCATGATGCATGATATTGAGAAAAGTTGGTGTTTATGTAGTTGACTTAATTCTTTAAACCTCAGAAATCTGTTATAAGTGATAATTTTTAATGAATATAGAATGACCTACATTCACTTTTGGACCGCACATTTTCTGATCAAAATTTTATATATTTTCTCAAGCAGGGAGATTCAGAATTCTTCTACTTAGCTAATGCAGTTTTCACTTGCATCCTTAACTGAAGTTCCTTATCTGTATATTCATTTCATTGCTTTATCTAATTCATCCTAGCACATGTACATTAATTAACTAGGCGTTGTCATTTCTTTTTTCCGATGCTTCCTTTTCGGTAATATCATTTCTTTCTTAATCATGCTCCAGGATTTTCCTGAAACATATGATTTTTTTTGGGTGACTATTTAGATGGAGAAGTTGGCTAGATCCGAATATCTAAGGAACAAGAACCCCAAGGACTGTGCACTATGGTATTTAGCTCTCAACAGGCTTCAAGTTTTAATCAGTCTTTTTAAAATTAGCAAAGATGAGAAAGATAAAGTATTGTTTGGATTTCTGTCACGTAATTTCCAGGTATGCCATTTCATCCTGTTGATCTGCTACGTTTGCATACTTGGAAAGTGGTGCAAAAAGCAATATAGTTCCTAACTTAGAACACATGTCACTGACGTCATTGTTTACTAATCAGGATGAGAAGAACAAAGCTGCTGCTCTGAAGAACGCTTATGTTTTAATGGGAAAGCATGAACTAAAGCTTGCAATAGCATTTTTTCTGCTGGGGGGAGATTCTTCCTCTGCTGTTACTGTTTGTGCTAAGAACCTTGGAGATGACCAACTAGCTCTGGTAATTTGTCGGCTTCTAGAAGGTTATGGAGGTTCATTGGAAAAACAACTCATATCAAACATTTTGCTTCCAAAGGCATTAGAGAAAGGGGACTACTGGCTTTCCAGCTTACTTGAAGTATGTGTTATAAGTATTCCGGTTCTTTTTTTTCATGTTCTCCATGAAACTGCCAAGTTAACTGAATATGTGATTTGCTGAATTAGCATAGCTGGTTAATGCTGCTATATTTTTGCATGCCTAGTGGACATTGGGGAATTACTCGCAATCAGTCAAGACACTAGTTAATGGTCAAACAAAACAAGTTAACAGAAACTCAGCTGCTTTGTGCAATTATGGTGCCGTGACAGATCCAGATATCGGTCGCTACTGTGTTATACTTGCCTCCCGAAATAGTTTTCGATGCTCTGTTGGCGAAAATGTTGCAGCAGACCTTTCTAAATTTGCATCATTTTTGGCTGCAAGTGCCTTGAACAGATGTGGAGTCCCTGTAAGTTTCTGTCATAGTTTGATTTCCATGTTCAAGTTATCTATTGCATTCGTGATTGTGTTTAACTTTGGAACTTGATTCAATTTGCAATCCAGAAACAATATTTTTTTTCTCGGCCAAAACTACTGATATGTTTTCTCATCGGTGTTAAAAATTGAACATGATCATTTAGAGGCAAAAACTATTCTCATAGTGAAAAAAAACGTGATTGAATGCTAACTATTTGGGGTTGGCTACATAAATCTTATCTTGTCAATTTACTCTATATGAGACTATATTGTTATTAATATCCACACTTTTAGGTTAAATTTCAATAATTTTAGCTAGAGCTGTCTTTGCTCTCCCTAAACCGCTCCACGAGATGGACTGATGGCTAGTGCATGAGGTGTTGCCACCATGAGGTATGGGGGTCAAATCCTGGAAGCCAAGTGCTTGCCCTCCCTTATGTGCTAGTCACTGTCCGGGCTAGTAGCCTACGTGATTTACCTCCTCCGTGTTGACCTTGGGATGGTTGGCGGGGCCTTTTGCCACTTTGATTGCACTAGTTAAATTAATTCAAGAAACAGTTGCATTATTTGGTAACTTTGCTAGCGTTGGGAAGTGTTTCTACTTCATTCATTTGTGTTAGTGTCCTGTGTTGCATTCCCGAGAAGAGCTGTGTTCATATTTTTCAATCAGTTTGACCTAATATTTGGCCTACTAATAAAGCCTATGGCTCTTCTGTTCTCATCAGAGAGGCCCCAGTAGATAATTCATAGTTTTTCTCTCTTGACACAAGGAAAATTAGCTTGCATACATGTACATTCAGTTTATCGCAAGGAGAAGGTGTTCTATATTCTTACAATAACATGAGATACTTTGTATCTCTCTTGTTTTCTGTTATTTATTGGGTAATTAGGTTTAAACAATATATTACCATAAGATTTATTCTTTTACAGTGATGTGTCAGTGAGATGACAGATGTTTCATCTCAATTTGCAATTTATTCTTGTTTGTTCTTGCCCACTTTAGCTTGTAAATATAAATGTCTGGTAAGCAGCCTATGTATTAAATAAATATATTCATAAATGAGAACTTTTAAGCATTCTCCACTTTTACCACGCTGCTAAAGCTGAACTGTGCCAGACAAGGCATACTAAAAATCTGATTAGATCAGGAAGTATGTCCATATGAGGAAAACAATTAGTTGCATTTTCTTTGGCAACACTCTTTTCTTTTTCTTTTTTTTTTGGCATTATATAACTTAAAGCAAAAAAACATTTTTTATTATTCAGTCTGATAAATTTCATTTATTTCTGTTAATTTTTTTCATAGGTTGTTTTGTATTCCATGACTTATGGCAGAAAACAATTTTTTTTGTCATTCAGGCTGATAAATTTCTTTTCTTTCTTCCCTAAGCTTGAAGCGCTTGCATGCTTATCCTATTCTTTAAGCAGTGACGGCAAGGACAAAAAAAATGTGTCAACTGCTGGACCTCATGACATCTTTCATCAAATACTGAGTCTGTTCACTGGTGATGCTTGCAACTGGGTGTTTGACAATGTATCTCATCAATTGGAGGTGAATTCTAAAACAAATATAGCACTGTATTACATAGACAGCTTCTTGATGAATCATCCGGTATGGTCATCCCATAGCCTATCAAAATCCAGAGAAGTGATAGGCTGTCACTATGTTTATCTTCAAGAAGAAGACCTTAGCCAAATGAAGCAGGATCTGCAGATGATATTATCAATGTTTGAAAGGAAATTCTTGCTGAAGTCGGTTGACATATTTAACCTGGTAAAATTACCAGGATTTTTCCAATTTATACTATCTGCACCATTAAATTTCATATAAATTACATGCAATTTAATTTGGTTGTTGTACAGGTACTACTTTCTGCTCACAACTATGGATCATTATTTCTTGGCTATCTGATGTTACATGTGGAGGAGTTTACACGAAATGAATACAAAAACTGGAGTGCTGATTTGATATCTATCCCTGCTTTTGCCAGGCTTCTTGTTAAGTCCACAGTGGAGATCTTATGTTTTCTGGCTAGGTTTGTTGTGTCTTTCAATTTCACTGAGTCAATGCTGAAGCCACTTCATGACAATCACTATCAGATACATACCATTCTATTTTGTTTGAAGAACATGCTGTGCTTCATCAGAACTATTGGTTCATCTTCAAACTATTATCGCGGAGAGAAAGCTTCAGAAGATTTCAGTACTTTCTTCCCTTTTGCTCTTGATCTTCTTGAATTTTATGTAGACTTTGCTTTTGCTTGCATTGAAGGAAATTTTAAAGGGCTTTTTTTGATGATCAATCATATTTTAATTGCATTGGCGAATGATGAATCTTCTATTGAAGTGCTATCAGATGAACTGCGGAAATTTTTATGTCAGAATTCACAGTTATTGATTCACTGTGCGTCAGCTGTTGAGGTTGAAAGCATCCCAAATTCAAACTTCAAACAAAAGCATTTGGAAACGGGAGACTTTCCAATTGCAGATGATGAAAAATGGAAATTATTATGGATTTCTTTATGGTTGCACATGCTAAACTTTGCAAAACATGGGCTAGGCAAGATTTCAATAAAAGAAGGTTCTCACAACGGAAGCAGTATAAATAATATAATAACAGTGTTCATTTCTGCTATAACAAAATCATTGGTAAGCACAGTCGCATATATTTCTTCTTCTTTGGTAAAACTAGTTGCATCATTCCTCAGACAGAAAGCACTGAAAGGTTTACCTATTCCCAGTATCCGTTGGTTAGATGAAATTTCTCGGTCACATCCTACCTCACTCCATTATCGTCTTAATCAAGGACTTGATTCTCTGCAACTATCTGACAACAAGACTCATGTATCTTTGAAAATGTTATGGGATATTTCTATCTGTCCTGTAGACATTTGTGAACACTTTGCAAAGGAAAAAGTTTCTTGTTTTCCCTATTATCATGGAAATCAGTTTGATACCTGGAAAGATGTACAGAGGAATATTTTCTCTGAGAATGAGAATGACCACATAAATGATAAGCAAGAGAAGTTAGATTCTAGCTCTTCTTATAAAGAAACCATATCAGGACATGGTGGGAGTACGATGGATAATAATGGTTTTGTGGAAACCGGAAGAAAAAATTCAGGACCTAGGACAGATATTAGTTATTTTCACAACCCAAGGGAAGTTACTAGGAGAAGCGGAGAACTATTTGAGGTATGCTTTTCATTGGTGAACATGTCATATCATCATCAAATTGTGTTCTAACTATTTGGGGGGTTGGCTATATGATTCTTATCCTTTCATTGAGCTTTTTGCAAGGCTATCTCACTACTAATATTCAAATCAATTGTCATTTTTACTACATAGAATAATATTTTCTTTGGCCCCTCTATCTCTTACACCTTCCACTTCCACTACCACTCTAATAGATTCATTCTTCTGCTTTTTCTTTGGCTAACATTTATATTAGTCAAAAATTCATTATCATTGGGAATGGCATAGAATTATTAACACAACAATGCCATGATTTCTTGCAACATGATTTTTGAGGCATTTTTCTTTGAGCATTAAAAATGATTTGTGTAAGTTGAGCATTGTGGTTTGGCAGTAGGTTTAATTATCCTTTTCATTGCAGGCCATTTGTTTTAACTCCATCAATGAGCATGAAATTGCAATTGCAAGCAACAAAAAGGTAATTTTTATGCAAAGTATATGACCAAAACTTGCTTTTGAGAATAATAGTACAGCCTAAATCTTGTTCTATTTGCATGTTATGTTCTCTGATAACATTTGTTCAGTAATATGATGACAAATCCTACATACACAGGAATATTTAGTAGAGTTTTTCCTAGTGGAGAACCTAGCATTTGCGTTTTGTTTGAAGCTCAGAATGTAAGATGACCGTCCATTGGTTTCCATGTAGTTGATATCATTATGTTAGCCACTTAACCTTGTTTGTGTATTATTTCAAAATTTAAGAAACTGTGTGAGTTTCAATTCATTAGTTTCCCTCCACTCTATGCTATTAAATTTTTGATTTTTTATTGAAAAATTATTACCATCTTATTGTATATCTGATTAGTTTCTTGTCCTCACCTGAACTGTATTTGGCAAACCCGGATCCATCTAGTTCATATTTCCCTATGTCAAGCTTTGGGATGTGATATTCTCATGTAGATCATAAAGAGTCAATTTAGTAACGTGCAAAGCTCAGCATCTTTTGTAGATTTCATTTCAGATTCTAAGACTAATGTATGTTCTTTTTAAATGCTAAGATATTCTGGCTAGGATCCTGCATATAATCTAGCTTATTTTCTTTTTTCTCTTACTGTGCCATTGGCAAACTATTTGATCATGCATTCTGTGGCCGACTTGGCACCAGCTACATGAGTTATGGCTGGCATACACACAAAATTAGAGGCTTTACCAGTATGCATTTTGTAATGTACTATTTGGTGGTCATCATAAAATTGACTTCCAGGTATGAGGATAGTGTGGTATGTAAAAAATCCAACATATCACACAACCTATGGGGTCAAGAATTCTACCTAAATACAAGCTGATGCTTGTCTTGTTCAAGGATGATTTACTTGTATATCTAATATCTTCCTCATTATGGCCATTTTACTTAATTGCATGCCCATATTATCCTTGTGCATTGCCTCTTTGGTAGTCAAACCAATTAACTGGTTACCTTTAGGGGCTTATTTTTTTCAAATTGAAATATGAAGAATACTCGAGGAAGCAAGCAGATTATATATGGTCAGATTGTGATTGGCCAAAAGATGGATGGGCTGGTTGTGAATCTACACCAGTTCCTACATACATCTCTCAGGGAATTGGCCTTGGGAGCAAAAGAGGGGTGCACCTTGGTTTGGGTGGTGCAACAATTGGCATAGGCTCTTTGGCAAGACCACGGAGAGATCTGACTGGTGGTGGAGCATTTGGGATTCCAGGTTATGCTGGGATTGGAGCAGCAGGCTTAGGTTGGGGCGAAGAAGAGTTTGAAGAGTTTAAAGATCCCCCAGCTACAGTTGAAAATATTCACTCAAGGGCACTGGCACGCCATCCTTTATTGCCTTTCCTGTTAGTTGGATCTAGCAACACACATGTCTACTTATGGGAGGTATCAATTTTTTTATCTGTGATGTTAGTTTCTGTTTGGAATACTTGAATTGGATATTTAAATAGAAAAATCCTCTTTATCAAACTATAAAGACCTGGAATTGAGTCAAGAGACTGATAATGATTATCAGCTAATCCGTTATCTTATCAATAAATGCTACCTTTCTTATTGCTTCTTCATATTAAGTAAAATAGGCTTCTTGCTACACTTGTGTAAAAAAGGTTTCTTCTCTGCTGGTCCTTTGATATAACCCTTTCGTGCAATTTTCAGTTTAAATTCATTCCTCGAGTTTTGACTATCCTGATTACATTCTGACTTGTATTTTGAAAGCCTTTGGTTCGTTTCTATATGTTTCTCTTTGGCATGGCTAATATTGATATTTTAAAGCTGAATCATCATGAATTCAAGGTTCACTGATATGTTGGCTTAGCATGGCCATTACTTGTGATAAAGATAGATTTCTATTGTACTTTACATAATAATTGTCTCTTAAGTTTTCTTTACATACAGCAATCTCACTTTTGGATTATATTGAGATTTTGCTCGTTTGAAATTGTTGTTTCCACAGTTTGGCAAGCAAAGTGCAACAGCAACCTATGGTGTTCTTCCTGCTGCCAATGTTCCACCTCCTTATGCACTTGCCTCAATATCCGCCTTGCAATTTGATCATTATGGTCACAGATTTGCCACTGCTGCACTAGATGGCACAATTTGCACATGGCAACTTGAAGTGGGTGGGAGGAGCAATGTCCACCCCACAGATTCTTCCCTTTGCTTTGACAATCATGCATCGTAAGTACCTTCTATTTAGGCAATTGGTTTTATAGAGCAATAGTTTCTTATTTTGTTTGGCGGGTTGAAAATACTTCCAGAGATGTTGCATATGTGGCCACAAGTGGATCAATTCTTGCTGTGGCTGGAAGTAGCACGAATGGAATCAATGTAGTCCTATGGGATACTTTGGCACCACCTGCCACATCACAAGCTTCTTTATTTTGTCATGAAGGTATGTCCTTTGGGAACTTCTTCTGTAAGCTAATCCCTTCATTGTTTGAATGGCGATGGTTTCTTTTAGGGCCACCATCAATGAATGTGTCAAAGTAAAAACATGTCTGATTGGTCGATTATGTTCTTCCTAAGCTATAAATTTCAAAATGTTATGCCTGAGGAACTCCCTTCTTGATTGTTTCATGCCTATTCTGTTTCTAGGTTATTATAACTTTCTTGCCACATAAATCAATCTTGATTAATTAGTTTGTATGAATATTGTGAACCTTTTCCCTAAATTTATATTCTTTCCTCCTAAGTGAACCAAATTTGGTTTCATTGAAAAGAACCAAATTACTGCTTTTTATGCCCATAAATTTTGTTGCCTAATATTGTGAGACTTCTACATGACTTTAAATATGGGTTGGATTAAACCACATTTTGCTTGTGAATTATGAGCTATCCTAGTTATATATCTTTTCAAATCACCAACTTTTTTCTTTTTTGAAGGTGGTGCTCGTTCTATATCAGTGTTTGACCATGTTATTGGGACTGGTTCTATTTCGCCCATAATTGTTACCGGAGGGAGAAGTGGCGATGTTGGGCTTCACGATCTGCGTTACATTGCAACTGGAAAGACCAGACGGAATAGGCATGCTAGTGAGCAAGATCTAAAGACAATGCACACTACAAACTCCGGGATTTCCAAGTATGCTGAAAATTCGAACGGGATGATGTGGTATATACCAAAAGCTCATTTAGGTACCCTATCGAACTCTTTTTTAAATGTGTTTTCTTCAACAATACAGTGGCTTCTTCTTGTCTAATCAATTGCTTTGTGTGAACAAAGGAAGCGTAACCAGGATAGCTACTATCCCCAACACCAGCTTGTTCTTAACCGGTAGCAAAGATGGAGACGTAAAACTCTGGGATGCCAAAAGATCTCAATTGGTTTTCCAGTGGCAAAAACTGCACGAACGACACACCTTTCTTCAACCAAACTCACGCGGGTTTGGTGGAGTCGTGAGAGTAATTTTTCAGCAACTTAGGATTTGCTTTTCCTAATTTAACATGGTTCCACTTACTAGAGATTCACTGTTTCTTCTCTTTTTAGGCCGCTGTCACTGATATCCAAGTTCTTTCCCGTGGTTTTCTCACATGCGGCGGAGATGGTTCTACAAAATTAATCCAACTCAAATAGTTTGGACAGCATCTATACAAAAACTTCAGGAATAATGGAGCTTGAGGAAAACCTTTGGTTGTCACCGCTGAGAGCTGAAGTTGAAGACATTTGATACACGAAGATTGAATGTCCTCTGTGATAAATCATACAAGTGCACACCTTGGTGATATTGTTCACAAATTTTTTGTCGATTTTTTTTTATTTTATAGCCAAAAAGGAAGGTACCTGGATATTTCTTATTTTTACTCATAAGGCAGTGTAGTGCAAGTCAGCTGGCGGGCCGACCTGCGTCCTTGGGCAAAGAGCAAGCCATGCGCGACGTCGGATTCCTGTGGCTGGCCACGAATATGCAAAACGTGTCGATTCCATTACTCTTCCACTTGTCATGCAGAGAAACATCGGAGGTCGTGATGTTTAAATATAAGGATTACATTGTAGATATATGCCCGTTAAATTGCATTTATCAAGTTTATATATGTATCTGTTAAATTGCATCCAGAGTTACCAGGTTTTCTCAAGCATTTAAGTCTGTGTCTATATATATATATATAGTTTCAAGGATGTTTTTTTTCCAGGGTCATCTACTGCCCTTCCCTCTCAATTAGTTGCACGTAAACATCATCACAACTCTCAAGTCTTCTCCAATTATTCTCCCTATCTGGCTTTCAAATCAAGTAAAATGCGTGGAAGAGCTTTATGCCATGTGTTTCGTGCTTAAAGCATTAACCTCAATTAATAATTATCGACTCACGATAGACACAAATTTTTAGAAACTGGAAACCTAGACCCTTCCTCTCTCAATTCACTACTGCCCATACATCATGACATATAAATAATGGATGAAAATTAAAAAAAATAAGTATGATGATGAAATAAATTCACATCTAATATAAAAATCTTTTTTTTTTTTTTTTTTTTTTTTATATTATTTTGGTTAGTTGCAAATGTTCACCAACCCATAATTAACAACCAAATAATCAACTCCAATTGCAACGTTGAACTCGTGCACTACCTTCAACCGGTTATGGAAACGCCACGACGGCATGAATTAGCTTCCCAATTCATTTACACTTAAATCTTGCAATAACACTTTTTAAAAAAAAATATTTTACTCTCTCTTTCCTTTAACCGAGCCTATAATAAATCTTTACGCTCGTCCGCCAAGGCGGCAGGCATGAATTGGCTTCTCTTTTATAATAATAATTATTATTTTTTAAAAAAAAAATAAAAACCTGCTTTTGCTGACTTGACCACCAAACGGTCCGCACCGACCATCGCACCCTTCGACCATAATCGTTATAAAATCTCAGCCACATAATTAATTAATTCGCCGACACTATTTTATTTCCTTAGTTTTCAAAAATAGAAAATAAACTAATCATTATATACAGTCTATTTTGAGTCGAAGCCATCCGGATGACGTGGCTCCAACACCAATCCATCCACGTCCACGCGTCCACCCTTTTTCCATCCTTGGCCCCTCCGTCCCTCTCCCTGTATATACCTGCTGCCCGTCTCCGTCGTGCCATCTACCCACTCTGCTTTGCTTCTCATCCGAATTCAAATATTTGTTTGGGTGGTAAAGTTTGGTTCCTCGTTTCAATTTGGGAAACGTTTTTCTTCTGTTTTTTCTCTGTTGAAGATGCCTTATTGTGATCTGAGCAGCAATGGGATCCGATTGTTCTACAGGAGATATGGCCATGGGAGTACCAAAGTGCTCTTCATCATCGGTATTTCTCTCTCTCTCTCTGTTTTTTTTTTAAATTTGTTTTCTCGATGTGATGATTTTGTCTTCTTTTATCTTGTGAAGAAATTTGGGGGGTTTGGTGCTCCTCAACGTCGGTATTTCCTTTTGTTTCATTTTCCCCCCGTTTTGTTTTGGTGGGGATAGGGGTTTTGAGCTCGGAGTTAAATTTTTAGTGTTTTGTTGATGCGTTTGGTGTAGGATTGGCCGGAACCCATGATTCTTGGAGGCCACAGATAAAGGGATTGACTGGGGATTTGAAGCCTAGGGAGGAGGAAGAGGAAGCGGCGTCGCCTGGGCCGGAGGAGGCAGGAGGAAGGCGATCGGATCTGCCGGATCAGAAGGGGCAGGAGGAGGATGAAGAGGGCGGGATCGAGGTGTGCTGCTTCGATAACCGCGGGGCGGGGATGAGCTCCGTGCCAACCTCAAAATCCGACTACACGTAATTTCCCCTTTCTTTTTCTACTGAATTTATTGCTGATGTCGATCCAGTTGGGATGAGTTTTGCATTAGATCATGGGAAAAGTTTCAGTTCCCAAATGCGGAAATTCCTTCCTTTTTGTAAGTTCTTGCGTGGATTCCAAGCGGTCGCCATTTTTTTTTTTTGCGAACTTATTCTTTATGGTCGGTCGATCGATGGATTTTGTGGGGGAAAAGTTATGGGCACCCTTTTTTGTGAATTTGAATTCAACACGGGAGTTATTAACACCCATTTCGCCTTTTTTTCCTTGTGAATTTACTGTTTATAGTCGATGTCGATTGGATGGCAGAAAGCGTTTCCTTGAGATGTAAAATTTTCAGTTCCGAAATGTCAAGAGCTCTTTTTTCCTTCTTTATTTTGCGTAAATTTGGCTTGTTTATTTAGTCTATTTCCTTTCGTTGAGTGGACAATTGTTACTGTTTGCATTGCTCAATTCTATCTTGTCAATGAAAACTCATTTAATTTTCTGCTAGTTGGTCAATCATTCCAACTTCCAATGCACTACTATACTATAATGTAACTTTAAAATGTAGTTCTCTTCAGATGGATTATTCACCCATTGCATTCAGAAAACAACTCATCTGCTGTCTCAACCTCTTTACAGAACAACGATCATGGCTAAAGATGCTCTAGCTCTGTTGGATCACTTAGGCTGGGAAAAAGCTCATGTGTTCGGTCACTCGATGGGTACGCGTGACTTTGCCTCTAAACACATGATTTGACTAATCTAAAATGGCAGGTCAATGATCGAGTCTGACTCGGTCTCTAGCTTCATTTTTTATTCTGATTTCGTTTGTATAACGTCGTGTGATGATTATTTTGCAGGAGCGATGATTGCATGCAAATTAGCAGCCATGTCCCCTGAGAGGGTTTGCTCCTTGGCGTTGCTCAGTGTAACAGGAGGTGGCTATGAATGTTTCCCTAAGGTACATTTATGAGATTAACTTGGTGATGAAATAAAACAATATTATCGGAGGTAGTTGCTTTCTGGATCGGTTTCTTTTCCCCTTAATAAACTCTTACAACTGGAAAGTGATACGGAAAAGAAAATTCATATGGCAATTGGCAAAGCTGAAAATGTTAATATCATGTGTGGGAAGGATCAAATAAATGTGACTTAATAAACTGAGAGAATAAATTGGGATAGCATCAGTAAGTTTAAAGATGCTCAATAAATTTTATAATTAAATTAGTTAAATTTATTAGAGTAAAAATTGTGGTATTATCTTCTTCCATATATCTGCTTTTCCTCTGTTTGATAGACAAGGAAGCTAAAGAAAGCACCAGCAAAATTCTCTCCAGTTTGACCCCAATCTAATTTCAGCCAATTTGGGTGAAAAGACAATTCACGTGCAATGGAATTTAGAATTAATCAGAAAAGCGAATTGATTTTTCCTTTTTTTTGATAAAATTTTCAAATCAAACTTGAGTTTCCCTCCAGGAGAAGGGAAATTCTACTACTTGCCTTTCCTTTGAAAAAATATAGAAAACATATTTCTTCAATACTTTTTTTTTCTCTTCCCTTTTTTAGTAGTTGTTTCCTCTCCTGTAACTTTGTCTTACAAAAATAACAAGGTTTTCCAATATGTTTGTTGTTCTAATTCACTCACTGTTTGCAGATTGATATGCAAACACTGTCCTTGGCGTTTCGCTTCTTAAGAGCAAAGACCCCAGAAGAAAGAGCTAGTGTGGATTTAGAAACGCATTACACAAAGGTCAGCCAAACAGGAGATGTGATGGTTATTATTATAATTATTATTTATATTAGCTTTGTGAAATTATGTGAGGATTCAATGGAATTGTTTTTTGATTATGTGCAGGAATATCTAGATGAATATGTTGGATCATGCAAAAGGAGAAACATTCTTTATCAAGTGAGTAGAATTGTTGATACTTAACCTTGGACTCAAATATGTTGTGCATAAACTTCTACTTACGAAAAGTTTTATCTTTTTCGTGGAAACTTAGGAATATGTTAAAGCATTATCATCGAAGGGAATGCAATCTACAATCGGTTTTGAAGGCCAATCCAATGCATGCTGGACACACAATTTAACATCGAGTGAACTACACACGATTCATACCTCGGGTTTTCTGGTTTCTGTCATCCATGGAAGGTTGGCAAATAACTTTTACTTGCTTCTAGTGTTCCTAATGTCTCCATTCTCCACACACAAAAACTAAACCGCTTCATGATGCAATATTTGATAGGTGTGACATTATCGCACAGTTGGAACATGCAAGGAGGCTTGCGGAGAAGTTGCACCCTGCTGCCAAAATGGTAGAACTTCATGGCGGACATCTAGTGAATCATGAAAGGCCAGATGAGGTATGGACTCTACATTGAGATGCACAGCGTATGTTATTTTAGCTCAAGGATAAAAGCTATCTTCCATGAAAAGACAAAAAGGTGTTTTTGGTTATTTTCCTAGAAGCTATTTACTGTTTCGGATACCCAATGCCGAATAAGTGATAAAATCAATCGTAAATAATCAGATTAATGGTGCTCTCATGGACTTGATAAAGGCTTCAAAGTTGAAGATGAAACCAGAGGAGTGGTCAAGCTTTGCAGTGAAACAATCGGGTAAACACGAGAATGATTTCAGTACCTATTTACACTCGGGACTTGAATCGGAATTCTCATTCAATAATTGGCTTCTGTCTCAATACTCAATAGGTTGGCTTGTGGTAGGAGAACAGATGCCACTTGCAAAGAGGAGCAATCATGGAGCCAGCCCTCTTCTAATCATGTTCAAACTACTAGGAAAGCTACCACTAAGTTTCATTTATTTCTTTGGATCTTTTATGATGGCATGGGAAAACATGAAAAACTCCTTCAACATACTGAAGCCAGTCAGAGTCGCAGCTTTGGATTCCTGAGGTAAATCTACAGTTGCTTAAATTTTACATATGGCGATCACACTAATTGGCATGTAGGTCTAATGAGTATGAAACAAGTAAACATAATGCATAGGCAATTAGAAGCCAAATTCACTGATAGTAATTAGATCTATTTTGCAGGAATGCTAAGAAGATAAACCAATCGCCTTTACAATAGTCATCACAACCAACAATTTGTATATTCTGATCTAGTTACATCCTTTCCAATGTGTAAAGTTCCACCCGCTCAAAGAATCAGAAGCAGAGAATCACTGACCTTGTGTTGCTCATCACAGGAATGTGAGTTAATTGAATAACCATACCGCTTGCTCATTCAAAGGGGCATCTGTTGTTGTGTCATCTGTCTTTTTCTGCATCCGGCTTCCTCTTCCTTTCTTTTTTTCCTTGAGGAAGAGATGTGATCCGTCATCAAGGATGAAAGCAAATCAGATTTCACTTGATTTGGATATGCTGCTGTTTGGCCCTGTATCGTATATCGACAAGGAATAACTTTGAGAAATGCTCTCCAATCTTTAATGTGAAGATGCACGTTTTATTTCTTCATTTTGTCATTGCAACTGCTAAAATAAGTGGGGACTTGGAAACATTAAAATAATCTAATTTTGACAAGGGACAGTGTAAAAGAAAACAAAAGCTCGACTGCTAGGAAAGATTCCCAAAACAGTTTACCAACACTAAAAAAAATAATGATTTTGCAATAAAATTTGCAACGAATTTTGGAAAAAAATTCGTTGCAAAATAATTTGGCGACGAATTTAGCAACGAAAAAATTTTCGTTGCAAAAATCTCGTCGCCAAATTTTGGGTCGAACTACAAATAATTTGTTGCAAATCTGTAACAAATTTTGCGACAAAAATAATTCGTTGCAGATCAGCGACAAAAATAATTCGTTACAGATCAGCGACAAATAAAATTCGTTGCCAATCTGCAACGAAATCTGCAACAAATTTTCTTTGTCGCCAATTTGCAACGAAAAATTTTCGTTGTAAATTTGCGACAAATTAAATTTGTTGCCAATCTGCAACAAAATTTGGGACGAATTTGTTTTCGTTGCAGAATTGCAACAAACACAGTTAAATTTTTTTATCACAAATATTTATATTTAATATAAATCTGCAACGAATTTTGCAACAAACGTTCTTTGTCGCAAATTTGCAACGAATTTTTTTCGTTGCAAATTTTCAACGAATTCTGCAACGAACATGATTTGTCGCAAATCTGCAACGAATTTCTTTCGTTGCAGATTTCCAACGAATTCTGCAACGAACATGATTTGTCGCAAATCTGCAACGAATTTCTTTCGTTGCAGATTTCCAACGAATTCTGCAACGAACACGATTTGTCGCAAATCTGCAACGAATAAAATTCGTTGCAAATTTCCAACGAATTCTGCAGCGAATTTTATTCATTGGAGATTTCCAACGAATTCTGCAATGAATTTATTTTCAGCGCAGATTTGCGATAAGTTTGCAACGAAATATTTTTGTTGCAAAATTCGTCGCAAATTTTAAAAATATTTTAAAAAAATAATTTTTTTTTCAAATATTTTTTTATACATCAAATAACTTCTAACATACTAATAAAAACAAACACCAAATAAAATTAACACCAACAAATACATTCAAAAGTAGTCATTCAAATACATGAAAATAGTACTAACAAATACCAAATAAAATTAGTACCAACAAATACATTCAAAAGTAGTCATTCAAATACATGCAAATAGTACCAACAAACACCAAATAAAACATTCAAACATACTAATATCTAATGTCTCGAGAACAAACATGGGTAGCTTCAGTTGAACCTTGAACTGATGCCTTGCTTCTAAGAGCCGTAGTTTGTGGCCACCATGGCTTTTTATAATCAAGGGATGGTGCAAAATCAACCTCACAATCAGTTTCAATGATGCTAACTGCAGAAGCGAGCTTTGTTTCAACAATATCTTCCTGTTGTTGTACACTAATGTTGCCAATTGTCAAACATGAGAAATTTCTCGACGTCATTTCCTGTTGAAATAGTGGAGAAGCAATAAAGTCAATACTTGAAATACTATCGAGCCAAAAAGAACAAAATCAAAGGAAAAAAAGAAAGTAAAATTGACACATATAAAATGATCAGAGCATCAGAAGTGATGGACAGCAAGAATATATAAGTTTGTTAGCATGGCCTATGGGTTTGAGATGTCCAAGAAGTCCCTGAGCCTCTTCCATGGACTAAGATTATTACTTAAGATTGTTACTTCTGATAACTCAATAATATATCTGTATCTCAAGATTGTTACTTATGGCAATGATAGGCCTGAAATTTCTCATGGAAACAGTTCAGAAATCTGATTTCTGAAACTGAATTGCAGGAATTGAATTGCATTTCTAGAAATTCAGAGTTGCTAAGATGGAATTCTTATTGCCGACCTCCAAGGGATATTGGATTGAGATTTTTTTTTTAAAAAAAAGATGCAGAAATAAAGAATGCTTTAAGCTGCAGCACTGAGAAAAATACAGGAAATGTGACAGTTTGTGCCAATCTTTCAAGCTGTTTTCTGATCTGAAACGAATTGAATTCAAGCCTCCTATTGTTTTGGTGCCAAATGAGAATCTTTGTTAAGCTAAAATCTTCAAAACTCAAGTCTGGCAAAAAAACTAGGGCTCACTTTTAGTCAATCCTGCCATGTTTCCAAAGCTTGCAACCCTAGTGATCTTGATCTCTGAATTTTCTGGATAAGTTGTAGTGCAGGTATAGAAGAAAAGGAATCAGTGGGTAAGAAGGCTTACATAAGTTGCAATTTAACGTGGAATTGTTGTAGGATGACTGGGTTCTTCACCCATGCGATAGGAATCAAGTTCTTAAGTCATCTAGAGAAACCTATTCAGAAATCAGAGATCAAATCAGTAAAAGAAGAAAAAAGAAGAGAGGAAACCGATACTGTTTTTTTGTCAATTCCTGATGTTGATCCTGATCAGCCTTGCTTTGAATTGAAGCTCAATTATTCCAGAGCTAAATGAAACCCTTTTACCCAGCTTAATTCTTCATACTTCAAGCCAAAATTCCTTTCAATTCAAAGTTTTGAAACTGTAATATAAGAAATCTAGAATCCAGAGACTCACACATTTTCAAATATTATTACTTCTAGGATGTTAATTAGCTGATAATGAGAGTGTTACTGAGAATGTGAAGGGATATTATTCTTTCAATTGATAACAGGAAAAGAATCAGAGAGCTAAAGCTGAGAAAATGTTTGAAGATACAGGAATCGCTGACTGTTGAATTTTAGTCCAGCCTGCTGTTAGGAAGCTAAACTAATCTCCATTTAGACCATAGGGAGACATTATGTCACTCCCCGAGACAAACTAAAGTATGGAAAATAGCTAAAAAGGATGGAAAATTCCTAAAGCTTGATTACTCCTTTCCTAGAAAACTAAAGTAGGCAATTGGCTAGCTAATCATTTACAAACGACAGTAGCAAATATTTAACTATATTAAAAAATAGTATAAAAAATAATCTAATAACAAATCTTCTTACCAAAGAAAATCACGCAGCACCATCGTCTCCATCATCGCCATCATCATTACCACCATCATCACCAAAATTTGGAGGATTCTGATTTGGAATTGAATTTAATTTAAAATATTCCATGATAATATTTTGTTGACGCATCATAGCTTCCATTTTTGTATATATACACATTTTTGTAACCAATTAAGACAGATAGATTAATTAAACTAAAAGTTATAAAAAAAATTAAAGTAAAAAGAGTATCCAAATTGTGGTCAAAATTATTAAAATTTTTATAAAATTAAAATAACAACACTTACCCATCATTAAACATCAAAAGTCGTCATAATCATTGTCATTCTCATCGTTGTCGTTGTCGTCGTCCTCCTCCTCGTCGTCCTCCTCATCCTCCTCCTTGTCCTCCTCCTCCTCCTCATTATCACCATCATCAATTTCACTTGTATCTACATTTATCACTACTCCACTGGGATCTCGTAACGTTGGAATAATATACTCCTCGGTCTGAATTGTATTGCCAACTTGGTCTTGTTGATATGTAATGTCTTCCCAACGTTCCTCAATTTTTTTTCCTTGCTTTTGTTTTACAAACAGCCCACCAATCAATTTTGTCACGTTTCAAACTGGGATATGAAGCATAGAATACTTGAATTGCTTGTTGTACCAACACAAATGGTTCATATTTCTTATACAATCTCTTATGATTGATTTCAACCAAATTATAACGTGGATGGACCTTCATCCCTTTGATAGGGTCAAACCAACGACACATGAATAGAATAACTCGCATTTCTGGACCTGGATATTCTATCTCTATAATTTCATCCAGCAAACCATAAAAATCATTACTTGCATCACCATCATTGGATGACCTAACACAAACTCCACTATTCATTGTAGTCTTGCCCTTTCCATATTCTTCAGTATGAAAAGTATATCCATTTATAAAATATGCTGGCCAAGTGCGTACTAATGATTTTGGACCCCATGACAAATGAATTAATAAATTATGTTCAAGGTGCGCTTGATTAGTATGAACCTAAATTAAAATATAAAAATTTGTAAATGTCTTCATATGTGTAAACAAATTTGAAATTATCTACTTACATATGATTTGAACCATGGCGCAAACTCTTCTTGACCTACCTATAATATTAAATATGAAAAATAATTTATTCAGTAAAATTTTTGTTTGAGACCGCTAGTTCGATGGGGAAGTCGATACGGACTCATAGAAACTGGTTTCGTCTCGATCCGACCTCCGTAGGGCCTTCTACGATATTTTATAAGTCCTGCAAAAAAAAAAAGTTTGCAACGAATTTGTTTTTCGTTGCTGATTAGCAACGAATTTTACATTCGTTGCAGATTTCGTTGCAAATCTGCAACAAAAAACCCCATTCGTTGCAAATCTGCAACGAAAAAGTTTCGTTGCAAAATTCTATTCTTTTTTTAAAAAAATAGAGGACCTTCAAAAATTCGTAGATTGCCCTACGAACCTCGGATTTCAAAAAAACAAGTTTGTATGGGACCGTGACGATCTCATGATCACGTTGACGACCTCGAATGCAATTTTTTATAGAGATTCAATAAATATCAAATTTCCTAATATGAAACAATTTTATACTTTAACCTTAATTTTTTTTCTAACTTCTTGACCTACCTATAATATTAAATATGAAAAATAATTTATTCAGTAAAATTTTTGTTTGAGACCGGTAGTTCGATCGGGAAGTCGATATGGACTCATAGAAACTAGTTTCGTCTCGATCCGACCTCCGTAAGGCCTTCTACGATATTTTATAAGTCTTGCAAAAAAAAAAAAGTTTGCAACGAATCTGTTTTTCGTTGCTGATTAGCAATGAATTTAAAATTCGTTGCAGATTTCGTTGCAAATTTGCAACAAAAAACCTCATTCGTTGCAAATCTGCAACGAAAAAATTTCGTTGCAAAATTTTGATTTTTTTTAAAAAAAACTAGAGGACCTTCAAAAATTCGTAGATCGCCCTACGAATCTCGGATTTCAAAAAAATAAGTTCCTATGGGACCGTAAAGATCTCATGATCACGTTGACGACCTCGAATGCAATTTTTGATAGAGATTCAGTAAATATCAAATTTCCTAATATGAAACAATTTTATACTTTAATCTTAATCTTTTTTTCTAACTTCTTGACTTACCTATAATATTAAATATGAAAAATAATTTATTCTGTAAAACTTTTGTTTGAGACCGCTAGTTCAATCGGGAAGTCAATACGGACTCATAGAAACTTGATTCATCTCGATCCGACCTCCGTAGGGCCTTCTACGATATTTTATAATTCTTGCAAAAAAAAAAGTTTGCAACGAATCAGTTTTTCGTTGCAGATTAGCAACGAATTTACCATTCGTTGCAGATTTTGTTGCAAATCTGCAACAAAAAACCCTATTCGTTGCAAATCGGCAACGAAAAAATTTCGTTGTAAAATTCTTTTTTTTTTTAAAAAAAATAGAGGACCTTCAAAAATTCGTAGATCGCCCTACGAACCTCGGATTTTAAAAAAAACAAGTTCCTATGGGACCGTGACGATCTCATGATCACGTTGATGACCTCGAATGCAATTTTTGATAGAGATTCAGTAAATATCAAATTTCCAAATATGAAACAATTTTATACTTCTAACCTTAATCTTTTTTTCTAACTTCATGACCTACCTATAATATTAAATATGAAAAATAATTTATTCAGTAAAAGTTTTGTTTGAGACCGGTAGTTCGATCGGGAAGTCGATACGGACTCATAGAAACTGGTTTCGTCTCGATACGACCTCCGTAAGGCCTTCTACGATATTTTATTAGTTTTTCTTATATTATAAAAAATTCACATTCTGCAACGAACAGTTTTCGTTGCAAATCTGCAACGAAACTTTTTCGTTGCAGATCTGTTGCAAATCTGCAATGAAAATTTTCGTTGCAAATCTGCAATGAAAATTTTCGTTGCAGATTTCGTTGTAAATCTGCAATGAAAATTTTCGTTGCAGATTTCGTTGTAAATCTGCAACGAAAATTAAATTCGTTGCAAAAATCATATTTTTTTTTAAAAAAATACATGACCTTAAAATTTTCATCGCAAATTTCATCCCAAATTCGGAACGAACAATAAAATATTTTTCGTTGCAAATTTCGTTGGAGATTTGCAACAAATATATTTCGTTGCAATATTGCGACAAATTAATTCGTTGCAAATTTCCAACAACAAATATTTGTTGCAAAATTCGTTGCTTTTTTGCGACGATAATGGGTTCGTTGCAAATCTGCAACGAATATATCATTCGTCGCCAAATTTGTTGCCAAATTGCAACAAATTTTGCAACGAAAATGTTTTTGACGCTAAATTGCGACAAAAAGTATTTGTCACCAAATTTGTTGCTAATTTGGGACGAATATTTTTTTTGTTGCAAATTTTGTCGCAAATCTGCAACAAAAACTATTCGTTGCCAACTTTCGTCCCTAAAAAATTGTGTTTTTGTAGTGCAAAAGCACGACCATACGATGGGCATGCCGACCCCACGACATGCTTTTTGTCCCTCTGCGTGATATTCCGGTAGCCGACGGCCCGACGCCCATGTTTCGGCACAGAAGAGTATTTTTTAAGGGAGAATTGTCCTAAATTTTCTGGATGCAAATTTAACCTCCTCTGAAAAAATTTAACGGTAAATTATAGGAAAATTTCTCAATACCCATTTGATCTTTATATATACTCCCCATTTAAGATTTTTTTTGCATTTACTCCCTAATGGATTGAGTATAAAAGAGTGAAAATTGAGTATACATTAATGAAAATTAAGTATAAAAGAGTAAAACTTGAATATAAAAGAGTGAAAATTTAGTATACAGTTTCTTGATATGATGGATACAACCTTACATACTCAAATTTCTAACTTTTATACTCAACTTTCTTCAAATAATACTCACCAAACTGTCTTATCAATCCTATCAGGGACTGCATGTAAAGAAAAATTTGAGTGAGGATTACATGCAAAGATGAATTTGAAGATGGAGAGTTTATGAAAATTTTTCCAAAATTTAACCTCCTCTGAAAAATTTATTTTCATTCTCTACCAGCAAAAATTTATATATTTCAACTATAGATTTATCGAATTATCCTCAATTTTTTTTATAAAAAAGTCTGAAATAAAATTTAATACTTCATAAATTCAGTATTATTTAATTAAAATCTAGTATATTTTTTTTATCAAATTGAATATTGCCTAATCAATTTATCCTAAGTTAATCAATTGCTATGAACTCCTAATCAATTAGTCAGACAGAAAAAGAATTGTGCTCAATTTGATAAAAAAATATATTGTTCCGGAAGGAGTCGACGACGATAGCCAGTCACCGAGGTTCCACCCACGTGGAAGTTGCTGCATCCGAGAGGAACTTAGGCTCCTGCGAGGTTAACACGAGCGTTAGGGGACACGCCGGCGGGGGTCCGGCGGAGTCCACTCCGACGCTCAAGTCAGTGTCTGTCGAGAAGAAAAGGTTGCGGAAAGTAAAGAAGATGTTGAGAGTTGAGAGAGCGTAACCCTATTACCGGAGGAGTTGGACTACCTTTTATACCGATGTCCGTAGACTAGGCTTGTGTCCTCGATCTATGCCACGTCTCCGTGACATGCGCCATGTTGTCCCCCCTCTTTCGGCGATTACAGGCTAGCCATTGAAACGGTATGCGCCGTTATCCTGCTTCAGCCTGTGATGCTAATTAAGGGTCATAATAATCCGTGTAACGGAGAACCTTATCCGCAGACAGGTGGGGGGGGGGGGGGGTCTGTACTCGAGTTCGGCCGCTACTGAGGCTCCGCCTCCCAAGTTGATCTCGGGGTCCTTCGGCCCGGGTGAGCGCAGATGCAGTGCTTCCTGGGGTGCTCTCGGGGTGAGCCCGGGGGATCTTTTGGCTGACCTTTCCGGGCGGATCTCCGAGGGAGATCCCGTGGCCCGGGCAGAAGAGTCTTTCCGATTCGAAATGTCACGTCCTGCAGCTTCTTCATCCCACATGCCCGCCACGGGCTTATTCAACCCTATCACAAGTCCCTCCCTTCAAGTCTGATCGAAGGAAGTGTGGCTGACTGATTGGACTATGGTGGTGATGGAGAAGCTGGGCCCTGCTCTTTTTCACTTTCTTCAAGTTTCGACCGGCCTTTCGGACATATCCCGCGAGTCTCTTGACTCTGGCTGATTTTTTGAATATATCTCGTACCCCTGCGAGCTTTGCGACATCCAAGGTGACGCAATTGCTCAGCGCATGCGAGAGCGCCGCGTGTCCTTTTCCTCGCTTTGCGGCGTGCTGCGGGCCATACGAAGCGACGACGATGAGGGTTAGCCGATCCCCGAGATAGCCTGTTAATATCCTCAACATGATGCCTTCTATTGCCTCGGGGGAGGTGTCGTGTCTCTATAAAAGTGGGTGCAACGGCGCCCTGCGGCAGCCTTACCCTAGTTGCTGTTAAGAGTCCTCCTTACTTACTTGTCCTTCTCATTGCTGCATTCTTTCGACGGGAGTACATCCTCCTTCGTTCTGTCCTTCTCTCATTCCTTCCCCTTAGGTACGACGGAGAAGATAAAGAAGTCTTCAGGCGTTGATGAGTGCTCCTTGAGAGAATTGGGATTTCATCCCGAGTGGTATGAGACCATCTCCTCCAAGGTTAAGTCGGAATCCCTCCAGGCTGTCCGTCAAAAATATGGCATTCCGGCAGATTGGGAGGTAAGGGTCCCTACCGCAGGTCAACTGCCGGTAACCACCGGTGAGGATTTTTACACCTTTTTCCTGGGACAACTGGAATTAGGGCTTCGCTTCCCTGTCCATCCTTATTTCATGAATGTTGCCCATTACTTCCGCATCCCGCTCCAACAGCTGGCTTCGAACGCCTTCGCCCAGATGAGCGGGGCTCACGGTGCATTTTGGCTTCACTGCTCGTGGTGGTCAGGAGGGGCCTTCCTTTCTCTCACAAGGGGTGGAAGGAAAGATTTTTCTACATTCGGCTTCCCGAGCGTCCTTTCAGCGATATCCACTGGACGGAGAACTTGCCCCCTACCCCAGACCTGGGTGATTTTCAACAAGACGCGGGATATCAGAGAGCTAAAAGTATCCTGGCTGGGATGGAATTCCATGGACTCCAGTTGGTGCAGTGCGAGGAGTTCCTTTATCAGGCTGAGATTAGTCTGAAGATTACCCCCCTCAGCTCCAACCTTCGTAAGTTGCTTTACCCAGTGTCTGGTTAATGCTGACTGATGCTCTCCCGCCTTTTACCCTGCAGGCGACATTATGTTTCCTCTTGTGATGAATAAGCTCCTGAAGTGGGACTAGGCTAATGAACAGGCGTTGATCCTAGGGTCGGTATCTTCGACTCTCGCAGGAATCCCCTCCAGGGTGGCAAAGTGGAGGGAGAGCTATCGGCGGGCCAAGCAGTGCCAGAGGTCCGCCAAGGCAATGACGTCTTGGAGTCGCCCCTGATCTCTACAGGGGGACACCTGCCACCGTTGTGGAGGCTTCACAGGGAAAAGAGGCGTCTTCTTCGTCTGCCGTGCCTTCCGCAATCCATGTGCCTGAAAAGAAACGTCGAGAGTGGCGATCCCAACAGGATCGCCCTCTGAAACGATTGAAGAAAGGCTTGCGCTCGACTGCCTTCGAGGATGCTGCTTCCCAGTCTCCGATCGTCGGGGCAGGATCTCCCTCCCCTGTCAGTACTCCGTCTCTTCCCGATACCGATGCCACAACCCCTCCGACCGACCTTCCAACCATTCCTCACGGCAAGGAGGTGTCCACGGGGTTGCCCCGCTCTCACCGGAAGGCTCCCCAGGAGAAGAAGAAAGCGACCCAGTTCTCAGTCCATCCACATAAAGGGGGTAACTACTGAGGCGTCGCCGAGCGCTTCAAGTTCAGAAGGAGACGTTCCTCACCCTAGTGATATCCCCGGCTAGTCCAAGCCTCCTGCTAAGAGGACTCCCGTTCTATCGTGGCGGGTAGCTGGATCATCCCACTACCTGGGCATGCTGCATCAATCCTTACCGGCGATAAATATCCTGACTGCGCTCTTCATTTCAAGATCCTTTTACTAGCTATCTGTATTTGCCCCGCGGGTTGCTTCTAACTGCGCGGCCACGAGCCGCCAGCTGCATGCTGGAGGGGTTACTGAGGACCTCCTGCGACGGGGTGGCGGATGCTGAGGCGGAAACTGACCGGGCTCGTGAGGCCGGTCTCCTGCAGCTGGAGGTCAGCCGGGCCCTTCGAGAGAAAATTGAGCATTACCTGTCGCCTTAATAACGGCCGAGGATACCCTGCATGGGTGCAAACTCCGGGAACGCCTGGGATCCGAGAAGAATCAGGCACTGGAAGAGGAACTGCAGAAGCTATCGCAAGAGCGGGAGCAACTCTAAGTTTGCACGGGGGAGCTAGATGATCAAGTCGACCTCCTGGAGTCTGCTAAGAAGGTACTGGAGGACCGGGGCGCGGAACGAGAGCGCTTGATGGCTTTGCAAGAACACGACTTGGAACTGTTGAGCTCTTACGCAGCCGATCTCCAGGATCAAGTGATCCAAGCTAAAGCGCAAGCTGTTGCTGCTTCCCAGAAGCTCCAGGAAGTACAAGAGGTTCAAGTACACCTGCTCCGAGAGGTGGAGGCACTGAAATCTGCCAAGGCGTAAGCCGAAGCCAAGTCACAACAACAACAGAGGGATCCTATAATTCAAGTATCCCAGATTGAGGCGGAGTGCAAGGCCAAATTCTTAGAATCGGAAGAGTACGCCGAGATAGTAGCTGAACAAGCATTTAAGCGCCTCAAACAGGGCTTCTACGGCGCGATCAAGCAGCTGGAGAAGGACCAACTATTGAAACCTGGCTCCGACTTGCGCGCGATAACTGTCCAGCGCGTCTAGGATGATCTTTCCCCCAAAGAGCGGGCTTTATAGGACACCCCCTATCATGTGCATACCTCCCCTGATCCTTCCTTTCCTAGGACAAATGTTTGCTTGATTTGCCGTCGAACTTCTTATTTTTGGAGTGATTTCTTGTTTTCCTTAAAATGTCCGGTTTCGGTCCCGGGTGGCTCGAGCAGGCGTGAGGCTTCTATCCATTCTTGGTCGGACCTGTACAACTCCAAGGCCAAGCCTACGCACCGAGAGGCAGTAGGGTTTAATCAGCTCTTGGCCGGACATGTACAACTCCGAGGCCAAGCCTACACACCGAGAGGCTATAGGGTTTAATCAGCTCCTGGCTGGGCTTGTACATCACCGAGAGGTTGTAGGGTTTAGTCAGCTCTTGGTTGAGCGTGTACAGCTCCGAGGCCAAGCCGACACACCGAGAGACTGTAGGATTTAATCAGCTCTTGGTTAGGCGTGTACAGCTCTGAGGCCAAGCCTACATAGGAGAGGTTGTAGGGTTTAATCAGCTCTTGGTCGGGCGTGTACAACTCCGAGGCCAAGCCTACACACCGAGAGGCTATAGAGTTTAATCAGCTCTTGGCCAGGCGTGTACAGCTCCGAGGCCAAGCCTACACACCGAGAGGCTATAGGGTTTAATCAGCTCTTGGTCGGGCGTGTACAGCTCCGAGGCCAAGCCTACACACCGAGAGCGGTAGGGTCTAATTAGCTCTTAGCCGGGCGTGTGCAACTCCGAGGCCAACCTACACACCGAGAGGCTGTAGGATTTAATCAGCTCTTGGTCGGGCATGTACAACTCCAAGGCCAAGCCTACACGCTGAGAGGCTATAGGGTTTAATCAGGCTTAGTCAGGCGTGTACAACTCCGAGGCCAAGCCTACACAACGAGAGGCGGTAGGGTTTAATCAGCTCTTGGTTGGGCGTGTACAACTCCGTGGTCAAGCCTACACACCGAGAGGCTGTAGGGTTTAATCAGCTCTTGGCCGGGCATGTACAGCTCCGAGGCCAAGCCTACACATTGAGAGGCTGTAGGGTTTAATCAGCTCTTGGCGGGGCATGTACAACTCCGAGGCCAAGCCTACACACCGAGAGGCTGTAGGGTTTAGTCAACTCTTGGGCGGGCGTGTATAGCTCCGAGGCCAAGCCTACACACCGAGAGGCTGTAAGGTTTAATTAGCTCTTGGCTGGGCGTGTACAGCTCTGAGGCTAAGCCTACGCCGGGCGTGTACAGCTCCGAGGCCAAGCCTACACACCGAGAGGTGGTAGGGTTTAATCAGATCTTGACCGGCGCGTGTACAGCTCCGAGGCCAAGCCTACACACCGAGAGGCTGTAGGGTTTAATCAGCTCTTGGCCGGGGTGTACACCTCCGAGGCCAAGCCTACATACCTAGAGGTTGTAGGGTTTAATCAGCTCTTGGTCGGGCGTGTACAGCTCCGAGGCCAAGCCTACACACTGAGAGGTTATAGGGTTTAATTAGCTCTTGGCCGAGCGTATACAGTTTCGAGGCCAAGACTACACACCTAGAGGCTGTAGGGTTTAATCAGCTCTTGGCCGGGTATGTACAGCTCCGAGGCCAAGCCTACACACCGAGAGGTTGTAGGGTTTAGCCACAGACGGAGACTTAGCGCTTTCTGAATGATATTCCGTTCATACCATTTATTGATTACACTGCAAGGCAGTGAAGAAGTGAAAAATACATCAAAGAAATGCCCTACGCGACAACTCACTGAGTACAGTAAGGGCGGAAATGGTTAACATGCCAGGGCCTTTCCAATCTTTTGCCTTTATTGTTTTCCAAATAGTAGCTGCCTCTTGTAAGTTTTTTGACGATGATGTAGGGGTCGTCCCACTGCGGCTCCAACTTCCCGGGGTCACCTACCGGTTTTATCCTCTTCCATACTCGATCACCTACCTCAAAGCTGCGGGCAATCACTCGGCGGTTGTAGGCTAGCTGCATCCTTCTCCGATATGCCTCTAACCTGGCTGCGGCTTTATCTCGTACCTCCGAGATGAGGTCCAGATCAATCAAACGCTCCTGGTCATTATCTTCCTTGCAATAATGTTGCCGTCGGGTGGACTCTTCCCCTACCTCCACCAGGATGATAGCTTCAGCGCCGTAGACCAGCTGGAAAGGGCTCTCGCCCGTTCCTTCTTTCGGGGTAATCTGGTAGGACCATAGGATGCTGGGAAGTTCCTCGACCCAGCTGGCTCCGACATGGTCTAGCTTTATCTTGAGCCCTCGTAGAATTTCCCGATTGACTACCTCGGCTTGTCCATTGTCTTGCGGGTATGCGACGGAGGTGAAGGCCTGCCGGATGCCCAATCCTTCACACCACTCCTTCAGCTTGCGTCCGGAGAATTGTCTCCCGTTGTCCGATACCAGCTTATGAGGAATGTCATATCTACAGACAATATCCCTCCATAGGAGTTTCATTACGGCCCCTCGGTGATGTTACCCAGAGGTTCGGCTTCCACCCACTTAGAGAAGTAATCGACGAGGACCAGCAGGAACTTCTTCAGCAGGAACTTCTCACAAAATTGAGCGAGTCGGCCTGTAAGGTGGGCTAAAAGTATCCCGCCAATAGGATCTTTCGAGACAAGGATCTTCCTCCGATGTGGCTCCCACAAATGGCCTCGTGTACCTCCCTCATTACGTAGCCAGTCTCCTCCGACCTAACGCATTTTAGGAGGGGTCAGGTGTAGGCCTTCCTATATAGCTGATCCCCGACCAGTGTGAACTTGTCTACCCGCCGGCAAAACAACCGGCTCTCTTGGCCCCCACTCGGAAGGGATCCGTCCCGGAGGAATGCTATGTAGGGATCCCTCCAGTCTGTTGGTTTGTCCGTTCTAGCCTCCCCTCTAATTTGGGCTACCATCGTTTCTGCCACACTAGGCTCCCCCAGCCGCCAGGTGGATATGGAACTGGCTAGCTTGGCCAACTCGTCGGCCCGCGTACATTATCCGACAGAGAGATCTTCTGCAGGATGACCTTCGAGAAGGCGGCTTTCAGTTGCTCATAGAGGGTTACATACTTCTGCAGCCGTTCGCACCTGACTTCGAAGTTACCCGCTATTTGCTGAGCCACCAATTGAGAGTCCGAATAGACCGTGATTCGACAGGCTCCCATGTGTCGGGCTGCTTGTAATCCTGCTAGGATCGCCTCATACTCGGCCTCGTTGTTGGTAGCCTTAAAGTGAAGTCGGATAGACAGATGTAACGTGTCTCCCCTAGGGAAATCAATAGCAGTCCAACTCCGCTGTGCTGGCTGTTGGAGGATCCATCTACATAGACCTTCCACATACCTTCGGCCTCTGCCTTCGGGACAATTTCCAGCATGAAGTCGGAGAGGGTCTGTGCTTTGATGGCAGCTCGAGACTGATACTCAATGTCGTATTCGCTTAACTTTGTCGTCCATTTTATCAGCCTGCCCGATGCCTCGGGGTTAGTGAGGACTCGGGCGAGCGGGCTATTGGTGAGGACCATGATGGGATGCGCAAAGAAGTATGATCGTAACCTTCGGGCCATCAGGACCAAGGCGTAGGCCAGTTTTTCCATCGTGGTGCACCGCGTTTTGGCGTCCTTTAGAAGGTGTCCGAAGAAATACATGGGGTATTGTACCCGATCTTGTTCTCGGACGAGTGTCGATCCTACCGCTTGCTCGACTGCTGATAAATAGACGAATAAGGTCTCCCCCTCCATGGGTTTGTGCAGGGTCGGGAGGTCTGCAAGATAGGTCTTCAACTCCGTAAAGGCCTTCTCATACTAGTCATTCCACTAGAACTTAACGACTTTCCTCAGAATTTTGAAGAAGGGGAGCTAGTGCTTTGTCTGCAGATTTGGAGATGAATCGGGATAATGCCGTGATCCTCCCATTCAGCTGTTTTACTTCCTTGAAGTTCTGCGAAGGTGGCATATCCAGAATGGCCTTTACCTTTTCAGCATTGGCTTCAATCCCCCTCTCCGTCACCATGTACCCCAGGAACCTGCCACCTTTTACCCAAACAAACACTTAGCTGGGTTTAGTTTCAACCTGTTGGCTCTCAGGGTGGCGAACGTCTCTTCGAGGTCAACTATCATGTCACCTCCCTTGTCAGTATTGACCAGGATGTCGTCCACATACACCTCGATGTTCCGCCCGATCTGGTGCCTGAAGACTTTGTCCATCATCCGCTGGTATGTGACGCCCGCATTGCGCAAGCCGAAGGGCATGACATTGTAGCAGTACGTAATGACAGTAATGGATAATACTCTCAAATTGATTTCAATCAATTGAGTTCTTATTATATTTGGCATCATCAACATTGATTGATTTCAATCAATTGATTTTCATTATATTTGGCATTATGTCAAGATCTACATGGATGATACCAAATAATTATATTCATTATATTGTTATGATTATATGTCATAATTAATATTTCCTTTATTGGATGAATAACGTGTATAAATAAGCCTATTGGCTTCAATAATGAATCATCAAAAAAAAACAGAGTTCTATTTCTCTTCTCTGATTATTCTATTTCTCTTCTCCGTTTATTGCTCTTTCATGGTATCAGAGCTATATTATTCTTGATCGATTGAAGAAACGTCCTCAGCAAAAACAGCTTCGATTTTTTTTTCTTTTACTTTTTGTTTCTTCAACTTCGTTTATCAGCTTCGATTCTTCTTAGGTTATTTTCAACGTTATGTTTCGTTCTTCTATTTTCGTATCAATTCTCCTCCTCGAAATAACGTTCTGTTTTGTTCTTCTCTTTTCTTGTTCTGATTTGTTCTTCTCTTTTCTTGTTCTGTTCTTCTTTTTTCGTATCAATTCTCCTCCTCGAAATAACGTTCTGTTTTGTTCTTCTCTTTTCTTGTTCTGTTTTGTTCTTCTCTTTTCGTATCAATTCTCCTCCTCGAATCATCGTTCTATTGTCTTCTCTTTTTGTTTCCACGTTCTTCTATTTTCATTTGCCCAATTAAATTCTAGTTTGGATAGATCACCTTTCTTATGTCGTCTTCGAATTCTAATTTTTCTATACCTACGATTCCTTCCTTTTCCGTTAAACTTGACCATGATAATTTTTTATTATGGAAATTACAATTTCTTCCTTTACTTCGTGTTCATGATTTACTTGGTCATATTGATGGTACTTCATCCTCACCTCAAAAAGATGATCCCTCATATGCTGTTTGGTTCAAGAAAGATCAATTAGTCTTGACCTGGTTAATCTCATCGATTACCGAGTCCATACTTCCCATGCTCGTTGGGCTCAACACATCTCGTCAAGTTTGGGAAGCTCTTGATGGTTCCTTTGCATCCCACTCTCAAGCACGAGTTCTCCAACTACGTCTACAATTACAATCCGTGCAACGAGGAGATGCACCTATCAATGACTATATGCAATCAGTCAAGACCATCGCCAACAACCTAGCAGCAATTGGACATCCAGTTTCTGATCCAGAATTATTAATGCATGTTCTTGCGGGTTTGGGTCCTCAATATGATAGCTTTGTTCCCAGTGTGACGACTCGCATGGATCAAGTGTCATTTGAAACTCTTCACGGTATGCTATCCTCTCATGAAAGGCTTCTACAAATACAATCTCAAAGATTATCAGAGTCTATGCCTTTATCTGCACACATGATTAGCAAAGTTCCACAACCTGATCAATATAATCAGTCTCCTCCTCGACAAGATCATCATAATCAGATTGGAAGTAACAGAGGTCGAGGTCGAGGTCGAGGTCGAGGTCGAGGCCGAGGACGTTGTCAGATTTGCTTTAACTATGGTCATTATGCTCAGAATTGTTATAAAAGATTTGATTCAAATTTTCGAGGAGGACCTGCATCGTTAAATCAACATTCTCCCTCATCTTGGCAATCTAGTACTCAATCATCTCAATCTGGAGCATTCTCACTTACCATCCCTCCTAATACGACGTCATCAGCTCCTGGAACCCCAGGTTGGCATCCGGATTCTGGAGCGACTCATCATGTTACGCCGGAGTATGATATTCTCGCAGAGGCTTCACCCTATCATGGACCCGACACGGTACAAATAGGCAATGGCTCAGGTTTGCAAATTGCTCACATTGGAAATACATCCTTTCAGTCTTGTGGTCGTACTTTTCGCATGCACAACACTCTTCATGTTCCTTCTATCACTAAAATTACTTTCCGTACGTCAATTGCTCTTGACAATAATGTGTTTTTTGAATTTCATCCTCATCATTGTCTTGTGAAGGATCCCGCGACAGGAACTATTCTACTTCAAGGGACACTAAAAACGGTCTTTATCATCTTCACCCACCGCTATCAAAACCTTTGTTGGAGAACGCACGGACAAATTCTCTTGGCATGCACGTCTTGGTCATCCGTCTCTACGTCTGGTTCAACATATTATCAATCGTTTTGGTTTACCAACTTCTTTGGCCTCGTCATCTCATTTGTGTGAAGCTTGTATGAAAGCAAAGTCTCATAAACTGCCTTTTGTATCCTCTACTCGCAACTCTAGTTTTCCTTTAGATATTATTCACTCTGATGTGTGGGGTCCTGCTCCTATTCTGTCTAATCAAGGTTTTCTTTATTATGTTATTTTTATTGATAACTTTAGCAAGTTCACATGGATTTTTCCTATGAAAGAAAATCTGATCTCTTGATATTTTTTGTCATTTTCAAAAGCATGTTGAGCGTTATTCATTCGATGGGGAGGGAGTACAGCACTTCATCGTATTTACTTTTCTGGTATCTTCATCGAGTCTTTGTCATAATTATATTTCCTTTATTGATGAATAACGTGTATATAAGCTATTGGCTTAATAATGAATCTCACAGATTCTATTTCTCTTCTCTGATTATTCTATTTCTCTTCTCCGTTTATTGCTCTTTCAGTACGTGCCGTCAGCCGTCACAAAACTGACCTTCTCCTGGTCCTCGGGAGCAAGTGGGACTTGGTGGTAGCCCTGGTAAGCATCTAACATTGAGATGAACTCACAGCCGGTGGTAGAGTCCACCAACCGGTCTATCCGAGGCAGGGGGTATCAGTCCTTAGGGCAGACTTTGTTTAAGTCTCGGAAGTCGATGCAGACTCGCTATTTGCCCTCTGGCTTGGGGATGAAGACCACATTGGCCAGCCAGGCTGGAAATTGGACCTCTCTGATGTGCCTAGCTTTAAGCAACTTCTGAACTTCATCCCGAATGGCTTTATCCTGCTCAGGGGAGAAATACCTCCGCCTTTGCTTCACGGGACGGGCTTCCGGCGTAACATGCAGGTGGTGCATGGCCAACACTGGTGGAACCCGTTTAATCTCTTCAGCAGCCCAAGCGAACACATCTTTGTGGTTTCACAGGCACTCGACGAGGTGACTTTTTTCGATGGATCTGTACTTCTTCACTCTCGACCTCCCTCCGTTCCTGCTTAGGTCCTTCATCTTCTCGCGGATGGGCGAGGTCCTCTGGCAAGACCCTTTGAAGATCAAAGGCCTCCCCTGTACGGGCACTGGGCTGTTCCTCCAACCCTGCCATCGGTGCTCCTTCAGGTGTTTTACTGGTTTCCCACAGACGGCGTCAAATTTGTTCTGGAAGGAGTCGACGACGATAACCAGTCACCGAGGTTCCGCCCACGTGGAAGTTGTTGCATCCGAGAGGAACTTAGGCTCCTGCGAGGTTAACACGAGCGTTAGGGGACACGCCGGCGGGGGTCCAGCGGAGTCCACTCCGACGCTCAAGTTAGTGTCTGTCGAGAAGAAAAGGTTGCGAAAAGTAAAGAAGATGTTAGACAGGTCAGGGGGGGTCTGTACTCGAGTTCGGCCACTACTGGGGCTCCGCCTCCCGAGTTGATCTCGGGGTCCTTCGGCCCAGGTGAGCGCAGATGCAGTTCCTCCCGGGGTGCTCTCGGGGCCCAATCCCTCGGGGTGAGCCCAGGGGGATCTTATGGCTGACCTTTCCGGGCGGATCTCCCGAGGGAGATCCCGTGGCCCGGGCAAGAGAGTCTTTCCGATTCGAAGTGTCACGTCCTGCAGCTTCTTCAACCCACGTGCCCGCCACGGGCTTATTCAACCCTATCATATATTAAATTCTAATTTAAATATATTGAATTTAAAAAATTATACTTATTACTACATTCGAAAAAAGAGTGCTACTTAATTTGATAGAAAATATTCTAGATTTTAATTATATGATACTGAATTCAAGAGGAGTTATATTTCATTTTGGACTTTCTGTACTTAAAAATAATGGAGACAATCAGGTAAATCAATATATATTAGGAAGCTGAAACAAATGAAATTTTACAAGCAGAGAGTGAAATGAACTTTTTCTAATATAGGGATTGAGGATAAAATTTAAAATGTAATTGGAGTTTTAAAGGTAATTTACAATTTTGTTAAAGGTGTTAAATGGAAATATATATTTTTCTAGTTCAATACTAACTGAAGCTATTTTTTTCGAAGGCTTGGTCTTAAAAAGTTTATTAAAGAAAAATATCGTTAAAAATTTTGTCAATTCACTTCGCTGACATTCCAATTGATGAGATTAGAATTTGAAGCACTGGAAAACCCAACTAAATGCACTAATTATCACGGCAAAGGTTCATATATGTGCGAGTAGACTTGAACATATTCACATCTAAAATCTAGCTCACATGTTTGTGGATGTATCCCTTTTTAATCAGTAATAATTTTGCTTCGCCCATGAATTAATAATGTGATACATATGTGCAGGGGTGTAGCTATATAGGACTCTGAAATTTATGGAAAATATTAATACACTGGTGGGAAAAAAAATTCAAAAAGAATATAATTATAAATTTTGAAACTATCCGAAAAAAAGTCTACTAAAAATCTTTAGTAATCCTTTTAAGTAAGATTTTTTTTTGTCCTATGTCCGTAATCCTGAACTTTATTTTTTCCTCTTTTCATTTTTCTTATTTATATGATTCCTTTCTTATTCTTTCTCTAATTCTAATTTTTCTCTCAAAATCTTACACTGCACGTCACTATCACCGCACATCAATTGCTATTAGAGTTGTCGTCATTTGCCGCCAACACCGTAGTCGTCATTTGGCTAACGTCGTCGCTTCGCCGACGCTCCACAGAAAACACCTTTTTGATTGAGGTAAAGTTTTTCTTATTTGATTTCTTTTGCTTCCGACGTCGTCGTTAGCTGCCAGTGTAAACTTGACCCCAGTTCGAAATCGTCAGTTTGATAGTTCCTAGAGGATCAACCCTTTGTTGGTGCAATCGTTCTTAGGTCAAAGTTGACCAATTTGATTAAGCTCTAGTTGGTTCGAACTTAAGTTTCAATGTTTGACAATGATGTTTGGAACATATGTGAAATTGGTTGACCAGATACTTGTCTGGGAAGTCCTAATGGGACTAGGCGGATCTAGTTGGGAACTAGGTAAAGTATAAGTGGATTTTGGAGGATCGTACGTTGGCAGGGTGGAAGTCTACCGAGAAACTAGACCTAATTATAGTTAGGCAAAGGAAAATCCTTGTGAGACTAGACATACCTAGTTGAAAACTAGGTGAAGTCTAAGTGGATATAGGAGGATCGCACGTTGGCAGGATGGAAGTGTACCGAGAGACTAGACTTAGACAAAGGGGAGTCCTAGTGGGACTAGGCAAACCTAGTTAGGAACTAGGTGAAATCCAAGATGGATTAACTGGAAGCTAAACATTTGGCATGAGAGAAGTCCTAGTGGGACTAGATAGAGCTAGTTGGGAACTAAATGAAGTCCAAGGTGGACTAGCTGAGAATTAAACACTTGGCACGAAGGAGTCCTAGTTGGGAACTAGGCAACGAAAAATCCTAATAGATCACGATTGACTGAAAGTTGAGCAAAGGGAACCTTAGACTTGGGTAAGACAAGTTAGGATTTGGGCAATCAAGTGATCGATTGGGATGGTTTCTCGAGAAACAAAAAGGTTTTTAATCGATTGGGTAATCGATAAGGGGTAGACCAATCAATTAGTTGATCGATTGGTGGTTGGGTTATCGCGAGAACAAAATCAGCCTTAATCGATCAAGTAATCGATTAAGGCAGTCCTGTCATGAGAACAAAAGAATCCTTAATCGATTGAGCAATCAATTAAGGGTTGACCAATCGATTGGGAAGAATCTCAATCGATTGAGAAGTCACCTTCACGAAGCACAATAGGTTCATGAATCGATTAGGAAATCAATTTAGCATAAAGTGAATCAATCAAGTAATCGATTGAGAGAAGAGAACAAGGGTCGTTACGAGGATTGAATGGCTGGGTTTGACGAATCTGCGTGGGAATTGATTGGGAGCCCTAATCTGTGAGATATAAAGGGTGATGCGAGGATTCAAATTGTAAGTTCTTATTCGCTAGTTCTTGAGAGTTCGTGAAGCAAAGTGCTGCTGTATTTACAAGCATCAAGAGATTGATCAAAGAAGAAGGCAAACCAAGCAAAATCCAAATATTGTAAATTGTTTTCGATTTCTTTTGTATTTGCTTGAACGTTTCTTGGTGTATTTTCATATTTGCTTATACGAGGCTTCTTCGCCTATACGAAGGAGGTTTTTTATACATTTGTGAGTGAGGAGAGTGAACCCTTAGATTAGTCATCTCAAGAGATAGATACCAAGTAATGAAGAAGAGTTAGCATTGCTCAAATTTTTTACTACGATAAATCATCAACGAGCAAAAGTGAGTCATTCACCTCTTTCTTCTATAGCTCTCGACATGTCCTAATACTCTTAACCTTAATAGTCTAAAATGGTTATAATTCACGATTTTGATTTGTCGATTCACCGATTCACGAATTAAATTATCATTATTTTTTTAAAGTTAAAAAATTATAAATTAACTAGACTACTCTTTTAATTAACTAATAATTTATAAATTATTATTATTTATTCTTAAATTCTTCCTGTTATATAGTATTTTATATAGAAAATAAAATTATTAATTAGGTATTAAATAATAAACTAACAATTATGAATATCAATCCTAAGAGACACAGGTGTAAAATCCAACGATACATGAACGGGTATTATCTACAACAAAGAAATACCTATAACAAATATGACTATGAAACTACAAAAGATTGATCCAACTCAGTCAGCCCTCAAAGCAGATTATAATATTAAATAAGATGATATCATTCTTTTTAATGAATTTAATCATTAAAAAATTATTAAAAATAAAATCGGACTGAACTGACGATTCCAATTAAAATAGACTCTCAACCGGATCGATAATAATTGAGGCCCGATAATCAATAACCAGCTTGTTAACCAGTTATGGGTCCGGGCCAGATTTGGTTTAGACCCGGCCTCAGAATAAGTCTATCTCAACGCTATCATCGTTACTTCATTGCTATCGTCGCTTTCTCCATACTGGTGAAAATCCTAATTAGGCACTGCATATGTGAGTCTTAATAAAATTGCAGGGGGAGTTTAAAACCATAAGGGCTTCGTAAAACGTTGTATAAATATTCGGAGTGATTTTTTCATTTCTCGAGTCAAAGCCGTAACTCCCCATAGAACTCTGCAGTGGGCTCCTCATCCACCATAAGTTCACCGTTAATTTTGGAGATCGTCGATTCTTCTCTTATTTGATATACTCAAGCTCACATGATAAATTTAGAATTAATTTTTAAATTTACTGTCTCTTGAACATGTGGGACAGTCATCGGATAAGTACTTTATCTGTGAGCATATTAAAAAAAACAAAAAATGAATCGGATAACATTCGACTTAGAGATAATAGTTTGAGAATTTTCTATCAGCCACTTAAATAAATTGAAAAATATCGATGATAGACGACAATCCGATATCTTACCCGGTATCTTATAATGAAGGAAAATTAGTAAAAACTTTTCAACATCAAACTAAACATTACATCCAGTCCTCATCCAAAAATATCTTTTCATGCACTCTCTAATATGATTGACAATATGACTTCGTGTGTTATTTTTTTATGAGTATAAAATAATAAAAAATTCGATATATATTGTAAAAATTTGAGTATAAATTGTTTGAAATTGAGTACTAATTTAAGAAATTTGAATTTAAAGTTTCGATAACTCCTCTTGTGAAGATCTTGATGAGGTGACCCCTCCATCATGATCTTGATACAACCTCACATACTCAAATTTCTTCAAATAATAATCAAATTAAATCAATTCATACTTAAATTTTTATATATATACTGAAAATTTTATTATATACGAAATAATGTATATTCAAATTTTCAAATAATAATTAAATTTCTTAAATTAGTACTAAATCTCAAACAATTTATATTTAAATCTTTACAATATATACTGAATTTTTATTATTTTATAAAAAAAAAATAACATACAAAGATATCTTACCAATCATATCAGAGAGTACATGCAAAGAAATTTTAGAATGAGGACTGCATGCAAAGTTCAATTTAATATTAGAAAATTTTCACCAATTTTCCGTTATAATTATATGTTTTATTTAAAAAAATCTTATAAAATATATTAAACCAGGAATACTTGAAGAATAATTGGACGATCTTCTCTTTTAACGAAGTTTTTTCAACCTCGGACGATCGATTCGACCCCACGGAAGTTTCTCAATGACCGTTAGGGTAAATCGGAAAGCGCTCGCGATAGGCGGTCTAGAAGTCTAGCGTCCAAGAATTCATATATCATTTAAAAAAAAAAATTCTTAAAAATATATTATAACTAAGAATCAAATCATAAATATCTAAAATAATAATTAATGATTCTATCACTGCATCCTAATTCCCCGGAAGCATAATTGGACGTTCTTCTGCCCCCATCGACCGCGTCAGATTTTCCATCAAATTCGACTTCAGCGCATGCGCCAGCCGAGAACGAATCTTGGTTGACAAAAAGGACTTGCGGAAACAAATTTGGGACCCACGTCTAGCAACCGTTCCAAAATGCGGGTCTCTTCATTCGTCCTTTGACCCGCTATGATTTGTTAGTAGGTTTGGTTGCCGAATTGATGGCCATGAAGAGAAGGCGAGTCTCAGGTCGCTTAATTTGACCGCAACGAAGCACCCACGCACCTGCTACCGTTCCTTTTCTCATGCACCTCTCTCGCCGCGGTTCGCCAACTCGATTCCTTCTCGATCTCCTCTGATCCAGTGATCCACTGCTAACCCTAATCCACCTGAAGTTTTTGGAGTTTTGATCGACTGAAGGTGCGCCTTCTTCCACCTCGCCTCACTATCTTCTCTGAAAGCATTGCTTTTTTTAGATGACTCTGGATCTACTTCTGTATCTGTAATGTTTAGTACTGATGCAATATTGTTTCTGGAATCATAATTAGATTTTCCATCAATTAGATAGCGTATTTGTTGGTTCGGACACGGCGAGTTGACTAGGAACTAAGATTGATTTCTGCGGAAAAATTCTGATTTGTTCACAGATGATCCGTTCTATTTATTTGATCCTACATATATATATGAGAACTACATGGAGTTGCATGTGCTTTAGCGCTTTATTTTATCTTACAATTTTGATATGATAGATTATGATGGCTGTTAGATCTTAATCCTATTTTCCGTTTTTTTTTTCTCGCTCATCAGACGGAATTTTGATTGATCTGCGCTTAACTCATGGAAGCTGTGAATTCTGCGGTTGCTCAAACCAACCTCCTAGAACTTAGGAATCGGAGCAGTGTCTCTAAACATTTGTGAGCGTTACTATTCCTCTTCTTGAATGTTTCCTACCTTGTATTTTTCTAGCGGATTCCTCTTTTTAGTTATAAAATTATTTCGTGGTTATTTACCTCATTGTTCTTTAATTACGATTCTCACTACATCCTTAAAGATGTGCTAAGAGGTAAATTTTGTTTCATGTCAAGGCTCAGGGGAAGCACTTCAGTATCTTGTGCCAAGTTCACTTCTAATTTCCCTAACTATGGTCTTCAGAAAAATGGTAGGCCATTAAGTTCATTTACCTTATTTAGTCTTATATCTGATGTCATCAAGTGGAATTTTTCTCAATCTATTCATATTCCAGTCAAGAAGCACAACCATGGCGGAAGTATAAAATGTTCCACTGAGGCATATCTTCATGATCTGAATTTCCCCAAAATTGCTTCAAGTACTGCTGAAGAAAAGGTCGGTGTGTTGCTGTTGAACCTTGGTGGTCCAGAGACTCTTAATGATGTTCAACCATTCCTGTATAATTTATTTGCTGATCCAGTAAGTTATTCTGCATATATGCCAACTTTTGTTATGTAATAGAGGTGAATAACTGATATTGTCATCTCATCCATGTCCTTGTGTGCTTACTTGTTCGGATTTTGCCAATGCAGTGTTTGCTGCTTCCTTTAATCTGCTGCTTATTGCAGTAATCAGATTCTTAAATTGTTTATTTAAGCCGCTGCTTCTGGGTAGAAGCATTTAAAACTCTGTTCTATACTGTCGTGATAAGTTTGGAAGTACACAAGGACATCGAACACAAAGAATATGGAGAGTGAAGCAGCTAGAGTGCCTTCCCCCCACCCAGCAATAGCTACATAGTTGTTGCACCATCAGAAACATTAGCTCAGATTGTTCAATTACTAAATATGGAAATGATGTCAAATTGCATGCGATAAATCAAATGTTTATATGCTATATTCTATCCTCTTATGCATGCAAGAACTTTTGCGCACACCTTCTTCATGTTATATAAAACAAATTCTTGAGTTTTGTCTTTTCTTATTTTACTAGTTGCTTTACCTAAGACGTTTTGTTGTTCTCATGGTTTTGTTTTAGGATATAATACGACTTCCTAGGTTATTTCGGTTTCTCCAACGACCTCTGGCCAAGCTGATTTCAGTTGTCAGAGCTCCAAAAAGTAAGGAGGGTTATGCTGCTATTGGTGGTGGGTCACCTTTAAGGAGGATAACTGATGAGCAGGTCCATAATCTGTTCTCTTGCAGCTATTTCTTACTAATTTTACATGTGAATCATTTTTTTCCCGAAGAAAAGATATATGAGCTAAAATATTGGCAGAATTTTATTTTGAATCTAAACCTGTCTCTCTCATTTGTCATTTTGGAAAATCCTGTGGCTGACATAATTGAATTTAATAAAAAAAATCAGGCAGAAGCGCTAAAATTGGCTCTCAAAGACAAGGATCTGAATGCCAATGTATACGTTGGCATGAGATACTGGAAGCCTTTTACTGAGGAAGCTCTTCATCAGGTAGCTTCATTTGTATGCTCTAAGCTCTGTAATTGTCTTGTGTGTTTCTCATTATCTATTCATTGCTTTTGTGATGCCTTTGATTGTTGAATCCTGAAGCTATGCATCATGTTTACATCACTCTTAGGAGCAAGACCTTCCTTATTTCTCCATTTGGTGGCAATTTTCATGCATTTTCATATTGTTAGTTATGCAAATTTACACTGATGGGAGAGGTTACTACACATTATGCAAATGCTACATTAGATTTGGTTTGATCTCAAAACGATTATCTGTTATTTGATTAATCATACTCATATAAATGGTAGCTACATTGTTAGCTGCAAGTTCTTGCTTGAGTTGATATTCTCCAAATTCTCCAGCTAAGTTATGTTCTTATAGTCACCTATCTGATGACAGATAAAGAAGGACAGGATAACAAAGCTTGTTGTACTTCCTCTTTACCCTCAGTTCTCCATATCTACTAGTGGCTCTAGCATCCGTGTACTACAGAGCATTATCAGGTGGATACTCCGCTTGATTCTTAGTTAAATGTTATCTGTTGCCTAAGCTTGGTTCTTGTTTGCTTACTGCGACATGACATATTGTAGGGAAGATAATTATTTTTCAAGACTACCAATATCTATTATCGAATCATGGTATCAACGTGAAGGTTACATCAAGTCAATGTCTGAATTGATAGAAATTGAACTGCGGAAGTTTACTAAGCCTGAAGAGGTAACTGTTTGATTAATGTTGAATTACCTTTCTCCACTTTATTAATTAATGCCACATTTATGCACGATGAGAGCTTTGCTTTGCTTGCTAATCATGGTTTGTGAGCTTTTCTTTTCTTATCCATGCTTTGGTCCCACATTTTCAGATCAGTGAGGTTGTCTGGTTATGGTGCTTAAAATGTTAAACTTTTGGTTTAGGCTTTTAAAAATCTGGCATAGAGTCAATAGAAAAACCAGGATGAAATAAACCATTGTGGTAGTTAATGTAGTTGGTTTTCCATATTTTTGCCAGTTGGTTAAGTTGCCTGATGAAATAGGCTATATTGCAGGTCATGATATTCTTCAGTGCTCATGGAGTTCCGCTTAGTTATGTCAAGGATGCAGGTGACCCGTACAGGGATCAGATGGAGGATTGTATCACCTTGATCATGGCTGAATTAAAATCACGAGGAATCAACAATACACACACTCTAGCTTATCAGGTTTAGTAACTTATCTATCTTTTCAACACACCAACAGCAAGCTGTTTTCCAATTTTTAGTGGCGCTATTATATATATTTTAAAGGAATGAATATTCATGTTATTTACCAACATCTCATGATTTGTTAGAGATTTTTCTGTTTGGTTGTTGTTCATTCATGTAATCTTTTACCCATTGCAGAGTCGGGTTGGTCCTGTTCAGTGGTTAAAGCCGTATACTGATGAAGTGATTGTCGAGCTTGGTCAGAAAGGTGTAAAGAGCCTTCTTGCAATCCCTATAAGGTAACTTGTTCTGTCTAACCTCGTCCTCAAATCTTTTCCAGATTCAGCTGAATTGTTGTATGGTATACAAAGTTTTTGACCAATCGGTTGCAGTTCCTTTGCGAAGAATCATATCCTGCACTAATTCATCGGCTAAATTTGTAGGAAGTATTTCTTTGACACACTTATGACCATGCCAATATTGACTAAAAAATTAGAATTTGATGGAAACTGAATTTTTTTTTCAGTGAAGCTAAACTTAATAGGAGAATCATTGAAAAAGAAATTAAGACCTCAAGCTCAGCTATAGGATAAAGATCCCTCAGTTGTTATATAACAAATGTGTTAGAAGGAATTTCTGGAGTTATTGTTAGATTTATCTGAGATTTTGATCTGCCGTATCATAGTAAATTATCATATACGCATGAAAAGAAGTATAATAACAAATATGAAAATGGTGGATAATGAGGTAGAACAGCAGCTAAACTATTAGAAAAGGAGGGTAAATCAGCCATATTAAGATAACCATCTAGGAAGGTCCTATTGATATCCAAAGACTTTTTAATAACCATAAGACAAGTTGTAATGTTATTGTGAATCAATAAAAGTTTGGGTAAAGATAGATCCAAGTGTTGGCTAGGTCCTATACTAACAGTATGAAAGCTGTATTCTACCCCATATGGTGCTGTTATTTTAGTTTTTTAACTAATTATATATCTCCATCCTAATCTAGCGCACATACTACTTTAGATCGTTGAAAAGGTCCCCTACATGCAGTAGCAGCTTTTACACGGTAATTTAAAGGGAAAAATTGGGTCATGTTGGAAAAAGGATGTTTAACTAGTTCGTATATTTGGTGATTGCCCTGGTGAATGATATTGATATCCTGTTCTTCCCTCGTTACAGCTTTGTCAGTGAGCATATTGAAACTCTTGAAGAGATTGACATGGAGTACAAACACTTAGCTCTTGAATCAGGCATTGAGAACTGGGGCAGGGTGCCAGCTCTGGGTTGCACCTCTTCCTTCATCTCCGATCTTGCAGATGCTGTTGTTGAAGCTCTTCCATCTGCTTCAATCTTGGATGCAAAGAGTAGTTCCACTCCAACCGAGACAGAGATAGATCCTCTGCAATATGCGATCAGCTTTCTTTTTGGCTCATTCTTTGCACTTTTTTTGTTGTTGTCTCCGAAGGTGCTTTCTGCATTTAGGAATTCCCTCTTCTAATGCACACGCTAAGGATTCTGTTGAACACTCCAAGTCGTCTATGAAAATGATGGCTTCAAAGCAAAAATGGTTTGATCGTCCTCAAATATTATTAGGGATGTAGTTTTGCATAAAGTCTCATTAGATTCATGTAGCTGCCTTGAACTCAAAACACAACTCGATATGATTCTATACTTGTCAGAGCTCTCAAAATTTAGTGTCTAGATCAAAATGACTTCACTCAGTGTGATCAGATACCTTCGTTGACTATGATTGTGTTTCAAAATAATGCTGGAGGCCATTTGTTGGGATTAAAGTTGTTCTGTTTTTTTAATCAAATTCAAAATATTTAAATCAAAATTATTACATCTTCGTTTTTATCAAGAAATACAATAGAATGTTTTTTTTTTGGCCATATTGTTATAAATATAGCTTCTTTTACCCATACTTCATATTTGTCTCATATCTGATTGAATGGGTGGAATATCTAAAGAGGGGCTTGAGTTTAACAGATATAATGACTACATAATCTTGCAAATACAAATCCTAAACAATTCCGATAACCACCACAAACAGCTTGAAATCTAATTCATTTTTTTTGGGGATGAAATGTTTTTTTATATGCCCCAATAAAATAGATCTGACGTTCCCGGTATGGTATGATAGTAAGGTATCGTATGATAGTAAGAGATAGGACTTGGATATGATGTGATAGTAAGATATACGACATTTTCTTATATAATGAGTCTTCGAAACCCATGCAAGATATCTTATATGTTCGTAGTGTTCGAATTAGTTGATTTGTATAGTTGGATACTGAATTTAAAATAAAATAAAATAAAAATAGATCCGAAGTTTTTTCTGAAATATCCGACCCGATCGTGCCCCCTCGGCCAGGGCTGTGGTCCTTCGAAGTCACTAGAAAAACTAAAGACATCTTATAACATGTTTATAAAGTGTTCCTTGACAGAATCGTGGGACCTAGCTAGGTTATTCAAACTTGTATTTCTATTGCCTTTTATGCTGATGTTGAACGGTAATAAATATTTATTTCAAAAATAAGATTGATAAATTTAAATTGTAGATTATATTTTGATAATAATAATTTTTAATTATCGAGATAAAATAAATATTATTTTAAAATTATTTGATTAATAGTAATATAACCTAATTCCTCCGGTTCACAGAGCCATAGTAACATCCTAATTCAGTAGCATGCAATAATAACAAAAGATAATCCCCATTTCACTTTATACACTTACTTATGAACAGTAGAATAATAGAAAATTCTTCAATAGGATAGAAGGTAATATCGGGGAAAGATCAGACTTTGAAGATGGATAAACGTGGTAAGAAATCAAACATATGAAGACTTTATCGAGGAAAGGAGATGTTGCTAAAGAAAGACCGCAAACGAGGAAAGATTGCAGACGTTGTCGAGGAAATCAAACAATGATAGGAATGAAGAGTTACTTTATTTATTAAATGATATTCCTAGTTGATTTGTATTTTGTCAGTGTCTGCAGCCCTTTGTGAACTAGTTAATTAATGATATTCCTGCTCAATCAATATGCCCATTTATTCTCATCCGCAAAAAACTCTTATAAATTAATGAGTTTTACCAATGCCACCTTGAACTGCTCATCTCAAGCCAATACTACGTAAGTAGTAGCTTTTTTTTCATTCTTCTACTTTAATTCAGTTTCCTGCGCGAAGGAAAGGTGGAAGAAAAGACGTCTAAGGAAACATTTTGTAAGGTGTTAGTTTTCCGTCTCTTTAGGCAGAAGGAAGTGCAAGAGTAGGGGTATTTTTTTCTAGCTTCTTCACATTGCTTTTGCTCGATTTGTATTGAAGCAATACTGTTGGTGACAGATTTTCGCCAGAAAGTTCATAGCAATCTAAAATGCTCATTAAAGTTTTCAAACTATCAAACAAAGTTCTTTTAGGAACTTGTGGCATCTTATTTCCTTTTCGAAAGAATTTATGTAATAAATGTTATAGAAATTTATAACACTTGGTGATTGGATAATATGCAGGTCTGTAGTTGGAACAGTGACTTGATGGACAGAACAAAAGTATTGTTTATTTTTCTGACTTCAAATAGTTTGTGGCTTCTGTTCCTTGTTTCCATAACCTGTACTGTGACGGTGAAAGGCCAATCTGATCAAGAACTAGAAGCATATTTAAAACGCCTAAACAAACCTGCAATTAAAACCATGACGGTAATTTAACTTGTAATTATGATCAAATTTAACATAAACAAAAATCTAAACAAGTTTTTGTTTTATAACAACAAACTTCTATTATCTTTTTTTTCCCTGTGCATTACAGAATAAAGATGGAGAGGTAATTGATTGTGTTGATATCTACAAGCAGCCTGCTCTTGACCACCCCTTGCTCAAGGACTACATAGTTCAGGTTTAATTAACTGGCTTTTCTTTCTTTAACTTTATGGGTTTTTTGTGTATTTTTCTTGAAATTTAATTTTTAGAACCTTAAATTGCAAGAATTTCAAATTTTTTTAAATACAAATGTTGCTTTGAAGTTAGTTTTTGATTGATCTTTTGTTGATATATATCTATTTGTTGTTCAATTATGATTTCAAAATAAACCAAACTGAAACCGAAATATTTCCTTTAGCTTTGATTTTTTTCACTAAATCAAACAAGTTACTGAAGGATGCCTTTATAGAATACGTTCTTTTTTATATTTATACTCTCATTATTAAAAACTAACAACAATTTCCTTGTGTGTATATTTATAGATGAAACCAAGCTTTATACCAAAGGTGGAAGAAGATCATGACAATCGAACAATAGATGAACCCGCAACTCAAAATATTGAGAGTTGCCCACCAGGAACTGTCCCGATTAGAAGAACTCAGATGAGCGATCTACGTAGAGTTGCATCCTTAGAAAACATTGGAAGACGTAATACTAATGGTGGAACCATTGATGTAAGTCAATTACTTTGAATGCAAATCCTATCTATGAAAGCTCGGTAATATTTTTATAGAAGGCACCTTTTAGATATCTAATTAGTGATTTGATCTGATCATTGATGATTGCTCCCTAATTAGTCATGTGATGCCCCCTCTTTATTAATTAGTCATCAATGATCAAGATCAAATTCTAGCTTAATCAAACAGCTCAAAGGGTGCAAATCTTAGCTAGGGCCTCTAAAGAATGCAAATCACACAGGGAATTTTCAATGGAGGACTTCCTTCTGGTTGTTCAATTTCATCAGGATTGAAATTTCAACTGAATTGTACCACTGAAAGAGGTTCCTCCAAGGGAACATACAAGCTTTAAGATGCATAACAAAATAATGAGTTCTTCAATAATTAATTTCAGCAAGCAGGAGCCGTGAAGGCAGGAGAAGGACCTTACCTTGGAGCAAGAGCTTTAATCAATGTTTGGAATGTCCCTGCGGAAGCTCATGAGTGGAGTCACAGTGCTATTGAGATCTCAGACTCCGTGAAGTACTTCATTGAAGTTGGCTGGATAGTAAGCCATAATTTCCATTAATTATTAGTTTTTTTTGGTTAGATATTGACTGTTAGTTTCGATGTTCTTTTGATCCATTTAATCACAACTTGATGATGGATTCCTGTATTGTGTTGCCTAGCTCAAATCCCAATTAGAGAATATGACTGTTGGTATTACTGATTATATGTATATTTGTTATCTTCTGATTAGTAGATTATGTTTTCCACAACATCATCGAAAACTAACTGAAACAGTAGATGCATTTCTTAGCAGATTGTTTGGCAGGTGATCTGTAGTTTACTTACTAATTTATAAAGATTGGATGAATTACATGACAAATTACTTTGGCAGGTGAATCAAGAATTATACGGGGATAAAAGAACTCGGCTGTACACCTACTGGACAGTGAGTTTTCTGTTAATTATTTTCATGATCACAAACATCGCTTTAGCTTCTAAAACAGTCTTCAACTGGAATTGCCAAATCTTGAATCTGCAATTCGACCATATATATCGATAGAAACCAAAACGGCATTCAGTCTAATGGATTCGTGTCTGTTGTTCATGTTACAGGCAGACGGGTATGGGAGGACAGGTTGCTATAACTTACTCTGCCCAGGCTTCGTCCAAGTCAGTAAAAAGTTTGCACCGGGACTTATCGTGCACCCTCTCTCATCCTACAACGGCTCACAATTCGTCCTCCCAATAACAGTTTACAAGGTATACAGGCATAAATATTAAATATATATATCTAGATATATATTAACAAATTGATCGACAGGACAACGTGGATTTGAATTGGTGGTTACATTTGAAAGGGGAGCCGGTGGGTTATTGGCCGGGAAAGTTGTTCGGCGGTGTGGACATGATGTTCCAGGAGGCGAACCAGGTGAAGTGGATTGGATCGGTGCTGAACAAGAGGAACAAGGGGCATCACACGACGACGCATATGGGCAGTGGCTACTTGGCCGACGAGGGATGGGCCAAGGCAGCCTACTTCCGAGCTGTGTTCATCATGAACATGCTGAACAACTTCGTTCCACCGGACGGTGCGCAGCTCGTCGCCACCGCCAAACATTGCTACAGCGTCAAGCCGGGGTCGGGCTCCATATTGTTCTATTTCGGAGGCCCTGGAGGTCCCTATTGTGCCTAGTTAGTTACTTGTTTAATAATAAGACTAGACGTGCATTGATGCCCATTGAATCGTTGCTTTCTGTACCACTTCATGGAACATAACCTAAGAGACACTTTAAAATAATGAATAGAACAAAAGAAGCAAGAAATGTACTGCTGAATACAGCATATGCAAACTTATTAAACACAATTCATCTGAAAACAAATACACGTCTCGTCAATCATCTTCTTCACAATATATACTTGATTCCTCCTTCGTCTAATTCTTGAGAGCACTTGACCACTCTGTCCACCTTTTCTCCTCATTTCCTGTTCTCTTTGCAGTCGTCGGACTTGATGATCGCAGCTGCTGCCGCCGATTGACACCGAACGTTGCCTCAATGCTTTTGCTATTTGATCCCGGCCTAGCTCATGTGTAGCTCGGTCGGCCAGCCTGACACCACATAAGGTTAGGTCGGGCCCGTTAGGTGTGAGTTGACAAGTCTAGCTGGCAGAGTCATAAGCCCGAGGCTCGCTTAACCCAGAGCACCCGACTAAGCGGTCAGTTGGATATACTCCGACCCGACCCCCCGGGGAGAGGGCCAAGTGTCCGACTCCGTCCGTCACCTAGGGGCCTACTATTTTAGCCCCTGAATGGCATATCAACTGTCAGAGAACGTCCGAACCGCGTCCGAGTGGTTTTCAGTCGGTAGTCTTCCTTTGCCCTAACCATCCGACCCAGAGATACGATCGATAAGTCGTGCCCGAACGCCTCTCGACTCGAGAAATATCCTGTCCCACGTGAAAGGATATCGGTTGCATGACCTGACTTCGCTCGAGGTAGCCGGTCGGCATTTCGGCTCAGTATTATCGTTTCACGGTGAAATACCTACTTCCTGACTCCTTACTGACTAGGACTGGGTGGAAGTCGGCGCAGGCCAAGCCTTACATCATCCCTGTCTGAATTGCGGATATCCCGCTGACATAGCATGTTCGTCTGACACAATATGATCTGCTGACACAGTATCCCTTTGCCATATCCTTACACCTTGTACCACGGCAACCCATGCTTGAGTGAGACCGAGCGTTGCCGGACGGCGCCAGTCGGCGAACTGACAGCGCCCCTTACTCTGCTCCCGCATGAGACACCTTACCTTACCGCCGTATAAGACAAAAGGTGGCAGAGGGAGCAAAATGGCAGAAGCTGTCAGTTCCCCCGGCTATATAAGCCCCTCCTCCTTCCCTTTCGTAGGTACGCACGAGAGTGTTTTCGTTCTACTGTTCCATTGCCTTTGCTCTCTTCTCGTGGAGACCAACTTGACCGTCGGAGAACCTTGCCGTAGATTTTTCCTGGCGAGTTGCTAACGGTTATTTTATAGCAGGTCGGAGACAGCATCAACAGCGCTCAATTCGCTTTATTCTTGGGAGTCCACCTCACTCTGCAACAGGATCACTGCCGATTTGCCTCAGTTGCTGCTGCCGACTGTTATTTTTGTCGAGAGAAAACAACAATTTGCTGCAGTATATTGTCACTTCAGGAATTAGGATTATACTGGTAGATTAAATTGATTAAATTTGAAAACGCATGCTCTCTCAATAATGGAGAGTGTTTTTTTCCCGGATAGGAAAGAAGAGTTAATTTACTCATTAAATGAGACTCCTAGGTGACTTGCATTCTGTCAGTGTCTGCAGCACTCAGTTAATTAGTTAATTAATGATATTCCAGTTCATCCGCAGCTAACCCTTATAAATTAATGAGTTTTGCCAATGCCACCTTCAAGTGTTCATCTCAAGCCAATACTGCGTAAGTAGTAGTAGTTTTTTTTTTTTTTCATTCTTCTACTTTAATTCAGATTTTATTTGTAGGCAGAAGGAAGTGTAAGAGTAGCTTCTTCACATATTGCTTTTGTTCCATTTGTATTGAAGCATTAGTGTTAGTTACAGATTTTCGTCAAAAGCTCATAGCAATCTAAAATGCTCGTTAAAGTTTTAAAATTATCAAAATTCTTTCAAGAGTTTTCAAACTCTTGTCATCTCAGCCCTTAACTATTTTTTGTTTAAAAAATCATCTTTTTTTTTCCCGTACTAACTAAAAATACTAAGAAACTTGTTGCTTCTTATTTCCTTTCAGAAAAAATTTATGTGATAAATGCTATAGAAATTCATATCACTTGCTGATTGGATAATTTGCAGGTCTGTAGTTGGAACAGTGACCTGATGGATAGAACAAAAGTGTTGTTTATTTTTCTGACTTCAAATATTCTGTGGTTTCTGTTCCATGTTTCCATAACCTGTACTGTGATGGTGAAGGTCCAATCTGATCAGGAACTAGAAGCTTATTTAAAACGCCTGAACAAACCTGCAGTTAAAACCATGATGGTAATTTAACTTGTAATTTATCTTCTAATTTTACATAAACAAATATCTGAACAAGGAAAAAACTTCTATTATCTTTTTTTTCTTGTACACTACAGAATAAAGATGGAGAGGTAATTGATTGTGTTGATATCCACAAGCAGCCTGCTCTTGACCACCCCTTGCTCAAGGATCACAAAGTTCAGGTTTAATTGACTGCCTTTTGTTTCTTTAACTTTATGGGCTTTTGTAAGTATTTTTCTTGAAATTTAAATGTTGGAAAATTAAACAAAAGATTCTTTTTTTTAAATTTTGTATGTTATGCAGATGATAAATTGCAAAAAAACTCTCCAATCCTCATTTGATCTTTGTTTCCACTCCCCATTTAATAAATTCTTTTGCATTTACTCCCTGATGGATTGAGTATAAAAGAGTGAAAATTAAGTATACATCAGTGAAAAATGAGTATAAAAAAGTGAAAAGTGAGTATAAAAAAGTGAAAATTGAGTATACAGTTTCTTAATGTGGTGGATACAACCTTACATACTCAAATTTCTAACTTTTATACTCAACTTTCTTCAAATAATACTCACAGAACTGTCTTGTCAATCCCATCAAGGACTGCATGCAAAGAAAACTTTGAATGAGGATTACATGCAAAGTTGAGTTTGAATTTGGGGAGTTTAAGAAAATTTCCCCTTATGCAGACGATAAATGCAGACCCTAATTAAAGATCTTTATGGAAGTGTCTACTTTTCATAAAGATACAATAATTTCAAAAATTTTAAATAAAAATTTTGCTTTGAAGTTAGTTTTTGATCGATCTTTTGTTGATATATATGTATTTGTTGTTCAATTATATATGATTTCAAAATAAACCAAACTGAAATCGAAATATTAATTTCCTTTAGCTTTGATTTTTTTCACTAAATCAATAAGTTACTGAAGGATGCCTTTATAGAATATGTTTTTTTTTAATATTTATACTCTCATTATTAAAAACTAACGACAATTTTCTTGTGTGTATAATTATTTATAGATGAAACCAAGCTTCATACCAAAGGTGGAAGAAGACCATGACAATCAAACAATAGATGAACCCGCAACTCAAAATATCGAGAGTTGCCCACCAAGAACAGTCCCGATTAGAAGAACTCAGATGAGCGATCTACGTAGAGCTGCATCCTTGGAAAACTTTGGAAGACGTAACACTAATGGTGGAACCATTGATGTAAGTCGACTACTTAGTGAGGATTTGAAGACTCAGTATATCTAATTAGTGAGGTTTTTATCTGATCATTGATGATTGCTCTCTAATTAGTCATCAATGATCAAGTTCAAATTCCAGCTTAATCAGACAGCTGAAAGGGTGAAAGTACAAGTTTTAAGATGCATAAAATACAAAATAATGAATTCTTCTTCAATAATTAATTTCCTTCAATCGTGATCATCAGCAAGCAGGAGCCCTGAAGGCCGGAGCAGGGCCTTACCTTGGAGCCAAAGCTTTGATCAATGTTTGGAGTATCCCCGTGGAACCCAATGAGTGGAGTCACAGTGCCATTGAGATCTCAGACGCCGTGAAATACTACATTGAAGCTGGCTGGATAGTAAGGCATCATTTCCAATAATTATTAGTGACTAATTGTATCCACTGTAATAAATGTAGCAATATTTAACATGCACCAAAACAGTAGACAATAAATATAGATGCAGGAATCTGATAAGAAAAACACAGAGTTAGGGATAGTTATCCGGTTGAAGCGTCGGCGTGCCGACTGTCTTTAGAGAATTGATTGTCGCCCTACGGTGCAAAGGCTCCCGGCAAAACTCCCCCAAGATCCGACAACCACGCGGCGTTCGTAGGTGCACTCCAAGACGAACGCTGCCCTCGGAGACAACCTCAGATCGCACTAGGCGAAGCCTCAAAACCCAAAATGACCGAAGAAGAAAGCTGCCTTCGGAGAAGGAGAGGCGCTGATCGCACAGAGAGAGAAGGAAGAAAGCAGTGAATTTTCTGCTTCTTCCTCTTCTCCTTTTATAGATCCGAAGCCTCTTCTCTCTGAAGAATTGCGACCCTCGCAGGATCGCGCCGAACCAACTTGGTTTAGAAAATTAGACCGGAAATCTGCAAAACCAAACCGGCCCGCCAGCGTGAGGCTCACGGGATGGGGATTTGCACCCCCCTGCGCGTGATAATCGCGTGCGTCGCGCCCCGGTTTATGGATTTCCGA
>JAGFNQ010004850.1:0-28701 GCA_024364735.1 Boesenbergia rotunda
AGAAGTTTTCACATTTTAGCAAATTTTGAGTTTTAGGAAAACTTTTTAAACTTTAGACTTTTTCAGTTTTTGAAAACTCTTGTTTTAAAAAAAATTTGAGACTTGGAAAACTTTTTCAGACTTAGAAAATTTTCAGGATTTAGAAAAAAATTTAGACTTGAAAACTTTTCAGACGAATTTTAAGAAAAAATTAATAGAAAAGCTTTTCAGAGAATATTTTAAGCAAAAAAAATTAATAGCAATTCAGAGCAAAAAGAATTTTAAGCAAAACAAATTGAGCTTTCAGAGTTAGAAATTTTGGAAAACCATTTTTGTTCCCTGTTTCCTTTCCAACTCTCCCCCTTTGACATATATTAAAAAATGCACAAAAAGATATTTGCAATAATAAAGCATTTGCTGTACTGAATTGAGCTAGGACCTAAGTCTGGTTAAATCTTTTAGGGACCTGTCTAACCCATTTAGCTACTTACTAACTGTTATAAACAGTAGCTTTTGCTAGAGTTAGTCAAGTTAAGTGCATTGTTCAAGTTAGATTGTCTAAACTTGACACTTGACCTGATTGCTGTTCATTTAGTGCCCCAATTGCTGCCGATGCACTGACTTAAAGCATCTTGAATTGAGGCAAAGACCTAAGCATCTCAACCCTTTCTAGGTTATCAATCAAAAGTATCCTAAGGTGCTTGTGAGATGCTGGCTTCTAAGTCTATAGGTGCATGCAATTCTAGGGTTAGAGCCTAGGCTAATTCCATTTCGAAGAAAAACCCTAATTTTGAAGGGGGGTAGTTTTTGAAATAAAACTAAAAAAAATCAAAGTAAAACATTTTTAACAAAGAACTTATTTTAAAATCAATTAAGACATTTTCAATTAAAGCAGAAACCAAAAAGAATGATTCTATTCTACTAAGCATAATCCTAACTGCCTTCTTAGTGAGCTAAACTCAGATTCAGGTAGGGGTTTAGTGAATATGTCAGCTAGGTTGGACTTGGAGTCTACATGCTTAAGGACTATTTCACCCCTAGCTACGTGATCTCTTACAAAGTGATGTTTTACTTCTATATGTTTGGTTCTAGAATGTTGTATTGGGTTTTTGGTTAAGTTAATTGAACTAATATTGTCAATATTGACTTGGGTCTGATTGTAGTCTAGCTGAAAGTCCTTAAGAGTATGCATCATCCATAGGAGTTGAGCTACACACTCTCCTAAGGCTACATATTCAGCTTCAGTTGTTGATAAAGCTACACAGTGCTGCTTCCTACTGCACCAACTTACTAAGCTGTTTCCTAAAAGTTGACAGCTTCCACTTGTACTTTTTCTATCTAATTTACAACCAGCATAGTCAGAATCAGAGTATCCTGATAACTTAAAGGATGAAGTCCTAGGGTACCATATCCCTACATTTAGGGTGCCCTTAATGTATCTTAAAATTCGTTTTAGGGCTGCTAAGTGAGTTTCCTTAGCACAGGTTTGGTACCTAGCGCACATTCCTACTGAAAAAAGTATATCAGGTCTGCTGGCTGTAAGGTATAGTAGACTTCCTATCATACTTCTATAAAGTTTTAGATCTACTGGTTTGCCATCAGGGTCATTATCTATTTTCACATTTGTGGCCATTGGGGTACTTATACTTTTAGAGTTATCCATTTTAAATTTCTTAATTAGTTCTTTAGCATATTTAGATTGATGTACATAATTTCCATCCTTAGTTTGTTTGATTTGTAACCCTAGGAAAAAGTTAAGTTCCCCAACTAAACTCATTTCGAACTCATTTTCCATTATTGTTACAAATTCTTTTAGAAATTTAGAGTTAGTTGATCCAAATATTATATCATCTACGTAAATTTGGGCAATAAATATATCCTTTTCTAAAATTTTAACAAACAAGGTTGGGTCAATTTGACCTTGTTTGAATTCTTTAGAGATTAGGTAATTGGATAATCTTTCATACCAGGCCCTGGGTGCTTGTTTTAGTCCATAAAGGGCTTTACTGAGTTTGTAGACATGATCGGGTTTTTCTATATCCTCAAACCCTGGGGGTTGTCCTACATAAACTTCTTCCTTAATAAGCCCATTTAAGAAGGCTGACTTTACATCCATTTGGTATAATTTAAATCCTTTATGGGATGCAAAGGCTAGTAACATCCTAATAGACTCAAGTCTAGCTACAGGTGCATAGGTTTCATCATAATCCAACCCTTCTACTTGACTGAATCCCTTAGCTACTAAGCGGGCTTTATTTCGGACTATTTCACCTTGATCGTTTAACTTATTCCTAAATACCCACTTAGTGTCAATTACGGATTTGTCCTTAGGTTTAGGTACTAACTCCCAGACCTGGTTTCTCTCAAATTGGGCTAACTCTTCTTGCATGGCTAAGATCCAGTCAGGATCAGGTAGGGCTTCCTCAATAGTCTTAGGTTCAATCTTTGAAATCATGGCTATTTGACTAAGATTTCTATAGGAAGCTCTAGTTCTGACTCCTAAGGTTGGATCACCTACAATTTGGTCAGTTGGGTGACTTAGTCTGGGTTTCTTGGTTTTTCTAGTACTTGGCTCAGCTTCAGGTCCAGCTGGTCTAATAGGTTCAGTTCTGGGTTCATTGGTTGGTTCAACTGATTCAGAAGTTGGTTCAATTGTTAAGTCATTAAAGGGATCAATTGGGGTTTCAGAGTTATCTTCTTGATCAGTATTTGATGAAGTTAAGTCAGAATTATTAGATTTTGGGTTAGTTTCTTCATCAAATATTAAGTTGGTTGTTTCTTCAATTCTCTTAGTTGTTTTGTTGTACACTCTATAAGCTCTACTTGTTGTAGAGTACCCTAAAAAGATACCTGGGTTTGACTTGGATTGGAATTTTCCAAGATAGTCTTTGGTATTAAGAATATGGACTTTGCATCCAAAGACTCTAAGATAGTGTAGGTTTGGAAGTCTATGATAGTAAAGTTCATAGGGTGTTTTATTTAATCTTTTATTAAGCAGAATCCTGTTTTGGATATAGCAAGCTGTGCTAATTGCTTCTGCCCAATAGTGGTTAGGTAGGTCAAATTCATTGAGCATAGCCCTAGCAGCTTCCTGTAGGGTTCTATTCTTCCTTTCTACTATGCCATTTTGTTGGGGGGTCCTAGGACACGAAAATTCGTGTTTATATCCATTTACTTTGCAGAATTCTTCGAATCTTTGATTCTCGAATTCTCCCCCGTGGTCAGACCTAAGTCTTTTGATTTTGATGTCATTTTGATTTTCAATTAATTTACAAAAGTTGTTAAACAGGTTTAGGGTTTCATCTTTGGTCTTTAGAAACCTGACCCAGGTAAACCTAGAGTAGTCATCAATTATCACTAAGCAGTATCGGTTTCCACTTAGTGACTTGGCTCCATGTGAATCAAGTAGGTCAAGGTGTAGGAGCTCAAGTGTGGTTTGGGTTTGATCAGATTGGATCAACTTGTGACTAGACTTGGTTTGTTTGCCTTGATTACAAGATTCACATATTAGGTTTTCATTTTTGATTTTGGGAATACCTTTGATTAAGCCAAGTTGGGTAATTTTTGAGATAGTTTTTAGATTGGTATGACCTAATCTCCTATGCCAGAGTTTTGATTGTTCTAATTGTGTTAACATGCATTTGGGTACACGGGGAAGATTTATAGTATATACATTATTTCTCCTAGTGCCCTTAAGCATGATTTCTGAGTCTTGTGCATTTCTAATCAGGCAGTTAGAATTGTTGAAGGTAACTAAATAACCAGAGTCACATAACTGACTTATGCTAAGTAGGTTAAAACTAAAGTCTTCAACCAATAGAACTTTCTTAATAATGAAATTGGACTTAAGTTCAATATTACCTGACCCAATTACCTTGAGTGTAGCATTATTTCCAAATGCCACTGAGCCCAGGTTTTTGAACTTGAGTTTGGTGAACTTCAATTTGTCTCCAGTCATGTGTCTGGAGCATCCGCTATCTAACATCCATTGGTCCAAATCTTTATGTTCCTACACATAAAGGATTTTCGGTGATTTGGATCCAATTTGAGTTAGGGATAGCTTAAATTGAGTTTCACTTCCTAGTCTGTCTCACCCCAGTCTAGGGTTTTCAATCACGTTAACCTTAAGGTTTTTGTGAGACAGGTTTGAGGGTCAAAATTAATTTTGAAAAGGAATTTCAATTTATTTTGAAAATGTTATTTTAGTTTTGAAAACAGATTTGAAAACAAATAAGTTTAGAAATTTTGAAAAATAGATTAAGTGATTTTGGAAAAAGAAATAAGTTTAAGAAGTAGAAATTTTGAAGACAGATTAGAATCTATAATTATTTGAAATTTGAGTTAGATTCGAATTTGACAAAAGATAATTTGAATTTGAATTTCAGAAATTGGCTTCCAGGTCTTGGCGAGGCACAAGGCCTTCTTTGGCCGTAGCCTTATGGGATCATCCACCCTTTCCTTGACAAAGCCTTTTAATGAAATTTCATTTTCAAATTAAATTAGGTCATTTTCTGGTCTAACTAGCTTGGGTCTTGGATCGGTAGCTTCGGCTGGTTTCACCAGTCTAAAGAGACCAAGTAGACTTGATCTTATTAGAGTTGGTTTCCCCAACGTACTATCATCTCACCTCCTCCCAATACTATGTTTTCAAGTTTCAAGTAATCTAGTCCTTAAATCTAAGTATTCCTTAAATCTAAGCATGGCAATTTGCAAAAATTAAATAAACAAACAATCAATCAATTAAAAAATTATCTAAGTATAAAAATTGTTTTGATTTTGGCTCCCCCTGGACTAAAGCCTCTGTATGGGTTAGGCAAGATGTGAATCTTGTCCTTGGGGATCCAAAATTGATTTGAACCAGTTGGTTTAGTCAGGCACAGTTTTGGCACCCATGCCTGAACCTTAGGTCTTGACTGGTTCAGTACAGCAAAGTAAGATCTTTGCCGAGATTTGGTTCTATAGCCAAGTCCGGATCGGTTTAGAACAGACTTCTGTTTTCCCAGAATCAGATCAAGATTCTTGGAACCAGAAGTGAATCGTTCTAAAGCTGTTCTTAAGTCCTTAACTTGAGTTTTCAGGGAGGAATTCTCTGATTCAAGTTTTTCAACTTGATCAGGGGTTCCTTCCTGAAGTTTCTCAGTTAAGGATTTAGAATCAGCTCCCTCTTTCAGAAGTTTTACTTCCTGTCGGAGGGACTCGATTCGGAGTTTGGCTTTCGCCAAATCTCGGGATAGATAGGAAATAAGCGAATTCAATTGTAATTTCGAAAAACCCGTTACCCTTATTTCGCCGTCGTCGGAGAATGTCAGCTTGCCGTCGTCCCGGTCTGAGTCTGAGTCAGTCTCGATTTGATCCGAAGCGGTCAGGGCTAGAAGATTGGACTGGGGTGCTTCTTCTTCTTCTTCTGAGGAAGACTCGTCCCAGGTTGCTTGGAGTGCCTTCTTCTTTCTGGTCTTTTTGGACTCCTTTAGACTTGGACACTCAGTCTTGTAGTGGCCCTTCTTCTTGCATTCGTAGCAGGTTACGTTGGGCTTGTGTTTGTCAGTTGCTGGTTCAGCTGGTTCATCCTTTCTTCGGCTTGTTCTCCGTGTGTTGGTTTGATTCTTCAACTTTTTGTAGTAGCTTCGAGCTAGCCGGACCAGTTCAGATTGATCTTCTTCTTGATCTTCTGTTTCTGAACCTGAGGTAGACTCGGGTTCAACTTGAGTTTTCTTCTTAGTCATTCTTCCTGTTTTCCCTGCAAAGAAAGCTATACTTTTCTCGGCCAAATTGCAGTTAGTTTGTTCATGCAGTTCAAGTTCAGAGAATAACTCATCTAACTTAATTTTTGAAAGATCTCTAGAGACCTTGTATGCATCTACCATAGATGCCCACAAGGTGGTCCTAGGGAACGCGTTTAGGGCATACCTTATAAGATCACGGTTTTGAACCTGGTGACCTATTGCGTGAAGACCGTTCATCAATTCCTGGATTCTGGCATGGAGCTGGGCTGCTGTCTCGTTATCTGCCATTTTGATAGTGAAGAGCTTGTTCAGTAGCAGGTCCCGTTTGCTGATCCTCGTATCTGAAGTTCCTTCGTGGAGCTCGATCAGTTTAGCCCATAGCTCCTTTGCACTGTTGAATGGGCCTACGCGGTTCAGCTCCTCTTTTGTCAGTCCGCATTGAAGAGTCTGAGTTGCTTTGGCGTCAGCTTCAATTTTGCGTTTGAGGGCAGTGTCCCACTCTGAGTAGTTCTGCGGTACGCCTTCAGCATTTGTGGGAATCATCAGTCCAGACTGGATGATTATCCACATATCCACCTGAGTTTTCAGGTGGACCTCCATTCGACTTTTCCAGTAAGGAAAGTCTTCTCCACTGAAAAGTGGAGGTCTGGCGGTGCTAAAGCCTTCTTGGATGGCCATTTGTTCTGAAATTGTCAACAACAAAAAAAACAAGAATATTCCAAGACTTTGTCTTGGATTAGTAGTGCGGGAAGAAAATAAAAACAATTTCAAGGGGTGTTGCACCAACCTTGAAAGAAAAATTCGAACGAAAATTTAAAAAAAATGAGAGAGAAAAACGAAAGAAATCCGAAAAATTTTCAAACTGGTGGTTGCACCAAGTTTGAATTCCCCGCTCTGATACCACTTGTTGGATCGAGAAATGCGAGAGAGGGGGGGGTGAATGTCGCAAATCGTTCGGATTTAAAAAGAGTAAGTGCGCAGCGGAAATAAGACACAAAAACAATGCTAACACGGTCGTTTTACTTGGTTCGGAGCCTGTGTCGACTCCTACTCCAAGGCCCACGGTCGTTGACCGTTTTCTGCGGGCAATTCTATAAGTTCGTAAACCAGTTTACAATTATTGAATACAGAATAAGTGCAGTAAACTTATATAATAAGAATTATGCTCTTCTTTTACCGACGTCCGGAGTAGATCGAAGATTTCGGGGCAGCGGGACGTCGTCGGCTCGAGTTGGGCAGTATCTGGAGCAAAGCACGAGAGCAGAAGAGCGTGGAAGTGTCCGAAGAATTGATGCTTTGAAGAAGGAGGTCGAGGGCCCTTTATATAGGGCCTAGGGGCGCCCTGGTCGACGGGGGCGCCCCCCACGTGGCAGCCGATCCGGCTGTAGCTCGGTCGCCGTCTGATCCCATTATCCTCGGGATCCGGTTTGACCGGGGCGCCCGGAGGACTCGGGGCGCCCGGCTTGACCGGTCAAAGGCCTCATCTCTTCGGCTTCGCAGGGATGCGCTTCGACAGCTGGCAGTGGGGGCGCCCGCGACACGCGGGGCGCCCGCGACAAGCGGGGCGAAAACGCGTCGAGGTTGTTACATACTTGGGTTGACCTTGGGGGCGCCCTGGTCGTCCGGGGCGCCCTGCTCAGCTTCTGCCTCACTCCTTCGAGGCTCTCTGAGCTGCAGATACTCAGTCCTTCGATCCTGCATCCAGGGTTAGTCCAAATAACAATTATATTATTATTTTATACAGCCTTAGCTGTCTTGGTTCTGACTTTGGTCTCCAAAATGGAGCCCTAGGTCGAACCGACGCCTAATGTTCCCTCAAGGGGAACGCGTCCTCACCTACTCCTCTCGGGAGAGTTTTACCTGGTGCCAACCGGATCCTCCAGTTGGACTTTTGCCCGGCAGTCCTTCGCCAGGTCTTGAGGTACCAAGCTGCCTTTCGCTTGGTGCCTAGCAGCCCTTCGCTAGGTCTTTACTTCTGGCAGCCCTTCGCCAGTGCCTAGCATTCCTTTGCTAGGGCTTTGTCCATTCTGGCAGTCCTTCGCCAGTGCCTAGCATTCCTTCGCTAGGACTTTGTCCATTCTGGCAGTCCTTCGCCAGTGCCTAGCATTCCTTCGCTAGGACTTTGTCCATTCTGGCAGTCCTTCGCCAGTGCCTAGCATTCCTTCGCTAGGCTTTGTCTGGCAGTCCTTCGCCAGTGCCTAGCATTCCTTCGCTAGGGCTTTTCCTGTACACTCAAGAAACTTGTTAGACACCAAATAACCCTTAACTTTTGAACCCTTTTGTCAATATCAAAACACAGGTTTGACTTGGGTGCAATCTGCCCCAACAGAAGTCTGTCGGATCAGTAATGAAGATTGCCAAGCGAGACTATGGATAAAGTACAGACGGTCGAGGATCACGTCTCGAATTGAGAGTCCGAGCCAAGCACAAGTCTTTCCACGGACGAGCAGAAGACATTGCGATGGGATCCAGACAGAAGTATAGACGGGTCGTGGATCAGACGTCTTGAGATCCGGCTTCTGGAGGCCGAGAAATGTCCAACGATGTCCCGGCTGGCAAAAGGTAGCTTCTCCAGATTGGAGTAGGTGAATGATGCGTTCCTGGAAAGGAACAGTATGCGTCAGTTTGATCTAGGATTCAGTTGAATCCAAAAGTCAGAACCAGACAGCTTTAGCTGTCAATAATTAAGGCTAAGGATATTTTGTTTGTCTTGTGTATGTTTGTCTTGCAGGAACCTAGAGTGGAGGCAATCAGAAGAGCAAACGCAAGAAAACATGGCCTGGAAAAACTTCTGGCGCCTGAATAGGGACTTAGCACCTGAATCAGGCACTGAATCATCCAGTTGGATGCAAATCTATCCCCTACGCAGAGTTCGCTGCTTCAGATCAGGTTTGACCACTTAGACACCTCAATGGCCTTTGGCCTGGAGCATGCTATATGAGGTGCCAATCAGTTCAGGAATCAATTTCATATTGCTTACTCATTCTGTGCGAAGAAAAGTGCTCAGACGAATTCTACGACCAAAGATGTTAGTAATATGAGAGAAGTGTCCTAAGGCAATCGCCTTATGATTGTAATCATTTACTTTAATAAATGATAATTCACTATTTGAGTGTACATGTTGTGTATTTGATTGGATCTTAAACTCATCTACTGAATGTCCGCAATACAACTCACAGCATAAGAGAATTTGTGATGGATCACAACTAGTGATTATCTCTAATGTGCAATTGTGAAGTATTGAAATTATCCCTAGTCGATGAATTGATAAAACGGACACTATCAATTCTGTTGAGACTAGCATGGGTTATTCTCTAATCAGCTGATTCTCACTGGCTGGTGACATTGGGATGTCCGGAGATAAACATGGATGCTAGTTAAGGGAACTAGTTCATTGGAGTGACTAGCTGTAAGACTTCATATGGGAATCTACATATAGATATGTCAATGAAGTTCTTATTGCGGCTTAAGTGCGATGTTCCTTTGACTTGCGGTGTTCAAGTCATCTTGGTCATGGAGACTTATACTTTGACATCTTAAGCAAGCATCTCCAAGGAGGTGTGGACCCGGATGGTTGGGTATAAGCCGAAGTGCCCGAAGATGTTTGAACAGCCTACAAAGGATTCACCACTCCTTGCGAGGAGATGTATACCCAGGCCTATCGTCGGATTGTTACTCAGAAGCCTCTGGCCAGAGCATATCATGTTAGAGTGCGAGTCTCTAAAATACATGAGAGTAATTAGAAATCCAAAGGACGAGAAAGACACTACTTGGGCTAGGTGTGACGTAGTCAGCCTAGTGGGGACTGACACCATAGACCGTGTCCTGAACCAAGTGGGTATAAGGTGGTGAAGGGAATGGGCACGATTCATTAGAGCTGCTGAAGGGTTTCAGAATAATTTCTTCTGAGGTCAAACCGTTGATCTTTCGATTAATTGGGGATCATGATGTACTACTAGGTGCCACTCATGATCGTTCTATAATTGGTTAATTATAGACGGCCAACATAAATCGAAAGCCTATTTAGTCACACGCACTACGAGTAATCCGAGGGATTTAAAACGAGTTAAAATTAGATTTTCCGATCAAGAGAAATAAGTCGAATCTGAGTTAGTCAGAGGCGCAATGGAAGCTAAAAATGGCTAAGTCTTTTGAAGGCTTTTTGGGCGAATTAAATGAGTTTAATTCGCGGCGGTTCGGGTTGGTTTGGCCGCCAAAGAGGGTGTAACCCCTCTTTGGTGGCCGGCCACAATAAAGGAGAAAACCAATTTATTTGGTTTAATTAATAAAATAAATCTAGTGCGATTTATTTTATAAATTATGGATAAATAAATTTGTATAAAGAAATTTATATAAAAAATTTGTAGAAATTTATTCTTTTATGGAAGATTAAAATAATCCATGAATTGGTTTATTTTAATTTTATAAAATCAATTATGAATTGATTTTTCCATAATAAGAAAGTTTATAAATTCTTATAAAATTTATTCCATAATTTAAAAGAAACAGAATTTGTTTTATTATAAATTAGTTATAATAAAGACTCGGTTTAAACGGAATAATTAATAAGAAAATTTATAGGATAAATTTCTTATAACTAATTCCGTTAAATCCGTTAATTCTGTTTAGAGGGAGACTTAGCAAAGGAGTTGCTACTATATAAAGGAACCAAAGGCTAACCCTTAATCCCAATTAAGTAATAGTTATTAGTTCTCTCCCTCTCTCTCTCCTCGTTATTCGGCGCCACTGCATACCTTCCTTCTCCTTAGCTTAATTTCTTCTCCACTCAATTCCTGCTTCGCTGGAGGCCGCATGGACACACCTTTTAGCTCGGATAGAAGACACCACCACCTGTGCTGCCTCAGCAGGAGGCACGGCCCCCACCTGAAATTCAAGTTGAATCCAATCGAAGAAAGCCATGAAGCTTGCCACGCCAGTGAAGCGCCACTTGGATCAGACCAGGAAGGGTCACGAGACCCGAAACCACGAAAGAAGAAGAAGCGGAATAGCGACTCCTCTCTTCCCGGAATTCGATTCCGTTTTCTTCTTGGTTAGTTTCATATCTTTCCTCTCTTGATCTTTCAAGTTGTGCCTATAGAGAATCTAGTAGTTCTCATTGGCACAAAACTCGTGACTTTGCGAAGTCATCCCGAAGAGAACTTGGCGTGGACGCGAATAGAGGCGGAGCTTCCAAGGGACGCTACGGTTGGATCTCGTCCCTTACTTCGAGTTACGAGAGGTACTTGGTAAATTTGTTTACTTTTCCGCAAAGTTTTATTTTATGATTATGTCAACACAATGTAAGGTTGCATGCTAGATACGAAGTTAAAATAATTTAGAAAATTATTTTATGCAAACTCTTCCGCTGCACGTAAAAATTTTGAATTTTACGAACTCGTATCCTTGTCGACATGCACCCGGTCCCAACAGTGGTATCAGAGCGAGGTTAGTGTTCGACATAATCGTATAATTGTTTTGTGGAAAACTTTGTCATGATCTCAATTTCGGAAAAAATTTTCAATTATGGATACTTTCAAATTATAATAAATTTTAGATTTAGGAATTTCAAAGTTTGCAAATCCTCATGAAATTTCGCAAACATTTGAAATTTTCTAGTTTCTGAAATTTTATAATAATTGTGAAAACTTCCCATCTTTGGAAACTTTCCAATTTTGGAAATTTTTCTATTTTAGAAATTTTCCAATTTTGGAAATATGTATGTTTTCTTTCTACCGGAAACTTACAATTATTCTGAAAACCAATTTTTGAAATCTCGCAATTTTGGGCACTTTCTTTTAAGAAAGTCTAGACAAATTCATGGACAGTTAATTGACAATTAAATTTGAATTGGTTTTTAAATTGACAACAAAATTCTTTATTTTGGATGAGCTCGGGGAGCCGTCCAATTTAAAGTTAGTTGTTGTAATTTAATTTCCTAATTTTTTAATTGAATTGTCATGTTTGATTTGGATTGAGCCTCGGGAGCCGTCCAATTGGATTTACAACACATTACTTTTCTTTGGGTATCTGAGCCTCGGGGAGCCACCCTTAGAAAATGATTTGTTGTAATTAATCAAATCCATGAATAAAATATGTTTAAGAGGTGATGCTCTTACATATTGTTGTCTCCAAAATTAATTAGGAAAATGGTTTCCTATAGAGTTTTCTTAAATGAGATTTTCATGAAAATAATATGTGGTTGAATTAAGGGAATTGTCTCTTAATTTAATAAGTTTTGATTTAGAGAAATCAAAGTCTTGAACATATTATTTCCGAAATTAATTATGACAATTTAGGAAATTGTTTCCCAAAGCAATTCCTTTAATAAAGTATGAAATTAGAATTAAGGAAATCCGGTTCCTAATTCAATTCATGAGACTTGATAAATTAAGTCACATACATACTTTATTAAGGAAATCGTTAGTCATGACATATGTCATGAATGTGCATTAAAAAGAAAGATGAGACCCAAAACCCCTTACAAAATATTAAGGCCAACACCTTCCATTAATATGGTTAGAATCGGAGTTTGTTTCTCGTTTGGGTTGATGGACACATCCATGCCCACTTGAACCTCAACATGTTCAAACCATGGAATTAGTTTATGAATAATATAGTTGGAGTCAGAGGTCAATCCTTAGTTTTGGTTGTTGGACACATCCAAGCCTGACTAAACGGTTGAATGAGCTCCAACCATGTTAAAACTATTTCTTGATCAATGGGTCAGCCTTAAGCTTGGAGCATCGATTTGTTGTGCCACAGCCAAGGTCGATGTAAAGAGAGGTGCAGTTGGGTGCTATGTATATGATGTATACTTGTTAATGAGTTAACAACCCAATGATTTATGCAAACATTCAATTAGTTGATAGCATAATGTGATAGTTACATATATGTGATATGTAATCGGTATAATTACCTACCTTCATAGCTAAGAAAAACTTGATGGCCACAGCCATGGTGATTCTTATCTATGGTTGGATATCAACCTATTTGGAGATGTTCCTACGATCTCCTGAATTGATAAAAGGGGTTATTCAATTTGAAAAATGAATAGGATTTTTATTAATGTATGTTGATACATTCTTTAATCAATCTTCTCACATAAGTTCAATTTGTATTTCTAGGATAATCACTCGATCATGTCTTCTTTAAACTTGCGTTCCATTTTGGACACCAATAAAACTGATTGGGCCAAACTTCATGGACTGGCTTCGAAACCTGAGGATAGTCCTCAAGGCAGAGAAGCTTGCTTGTGTCCTTGAAGATCAACTTCCCAACCGTCCTCCTGAAAACACAACTCCAGACCAGTTTCCAGAGTTGCTCAACCTGCTGAAGACTGTAGAACCTTCTGTGAAGCAGGATCAAAAGACTGTACTGTTAGTTGGTTCCTCGAAGAAAGGTTCTAAGAGGAAGGCCAATGAACAGAATAAGGGAAAGAAGAAAAAGGCCAAAAAGACTGAAAATACCCTAAAAGGCACTTGCCATCACTGTGACAAGGAGGGTCACAGGCGAAGAAACTGCAAGGTTTATCTTGAGTCCTTGAAAGAGAAGGCATCCGATGCCCCATCCTCTTCAAGTATCTTCGTTATTGAATGTCACTCTATTTCCTCAAACACCTGGGTACTTGATGCTGGGTGTAGCTCTCATATATGTAATGACATACAAGGGCTAAGGAATAGAAGAAGACTCGTCAAAGGAGAAGCGAATTTACGAGTTAGAAATGGAGCAAAGGTTGCTGCTGTTGCCATCGGAACATATTTGCTAAAGCTCCCCACTGGACGTGTCTTAGAATTGGATAATTGTTATTTCGTTCCTTCGTTAATAAAGAACATTGTATCTATTTCATGTTTGAATGAAAAAGGTTATCATTTAACTTTTAGAAACAATTGTTGTTACATAACTTTAAATGGTGTTCTTTATGGGAATGGAACTTTGTGCAATGGCATCTACACGTTAGATTTATCCAGTGACGTTTTCAATATCGAAGTTAGCAACAAACGTGCTCGAATAGATAATTGAATAGACTCCTACACGTGGCATTGTCGTCTTGGCCATGTAAGTAAGAAACGCATGACCAAATTACACCGATGTGGAATTTTGGAATCATTTGAACCCGGTTCATTTGATACATGCGAATCATGCTTAAAAGGCAAGATGACCAAATTACTCTTTTTCGGAAAAGGTAATCCAGTGGGAGAATTGCTTGGTCTAATACATACTAATGTATGTGGACCAATGTCAACTCTTGCACAAGGAGGCTATAGCTACTTCATCACCTTTATCGATGATCACTCACGATTCGGGTATGTGTTCTTGATGAAACACAAATCTGAAGCTTTTGAGAAATTCAAAGAGTTCAGAAATGAAGTAGAGAAACAACTTTGCAAAAGTATTAAAATACTTCGATCCGATCGGGGTGGTGAATACTTAAGTCAGGAGTTTCAAGATTATCTTAGGGACAATGGGATATTGTCCCAATGGACTCCGCCATATACACCACAGCATAATGGTGTATCTGAGAGGCGCAACCGAACCTTGATGGACATGGTTAGGTCTATGATGAATCATGCAACTCTTCCAAAATCCTTTTGGGGTTATGCACTAAAGACAGCTGTTTACTTGCTAAACAGAGTCCCGACCAAGGTAGTCTCTACTACTCCATATGAGACATGGAATAGTAAGAAACCTCACTTAACTCACCTTAAGATATGGGGTTGTCCTGCTTATGTGAAGCGGGATGTATCAGACAAATTGGATGCTATGTCTGATAAATGTCTATTTATTGGATACCCTAAGGAAACGAAGAGTTACCAATTCTTTCATCCCTTGGAACAAAAGGTGTTTGTTTCAAGGCATGCTGTATTTCTAGAAAAAGAATTTCTTTTACAAGAAAATAGTGGGAGTGGCATTGAACTTGATGAAGTTCAAGAAACTCCAATAGACATCACAGAGACACCTAGTCTAGACCCACAACCAATACCTCATAATGATGAGCTATCAGTTGAACCTAAAACAACACCACCTCTTTGTAGGTCTGATAGGGCACGCAATATTCCAGAGAGATAGGGATTTCTCATAAGTGAATCGAATGACGTGTTACTCATAAGCGATGACGAACCTATCAGTTATGAAGATGTTCTGGAAAAATTCAGAAAGGGACAAATGGCTCGAAGCCATGATGTCGGAAGTGGATTCCATGTATGAAAATCAAGTATGAGACTTGGTTAACCCACCTGAAGGGATTAATCCCATAGGTTTTCAAGAAGAAAACCAACATGGAAGGTAATTATGCTTAAATCCATTCGGATGCTCCTGGCCATAGCAGCTCATTATGATTATGAGATATGACAAATAGATGTGAAAACAGCTTTCCTTAATGGAATCCTGCTAGAGGATGTATACATGATACAACCTGAAGGTTTCACATCAGTTGATAAAACCAAAGTATGGACTGAAGCTTCGACGATCCATATATGGACTGAAGCAAGCATCCAGGAGCTGGAACATCCATTTTGATGAGACAATCAAAGAGTTTGATTTCGCACAAAATCCTGACGAACCTTGTGTGTACAAGAAGGTTAGTGGGAGTGCAGTCGTATTCCTAATATTATATGTCGATGACATTTTACTTATAGGAAACGATATATCAGTTTTACAGACAGTTAAGATTTGGATGTCCAAAACTTTCTCCATGAAAGACCTAGGTGAAGCAACCTATATCCTTGGGATTAGAATCTATAGAGATAGATCAAAACGGTTGCTTGGTCTTTCGCAGTCTACGTATATAGACCGAGTGCTAAAAAGGTTTAGCATGTCGGAATCCAAGAAAGGTTACCTACCCATCAGGTATGGGATCAACCTTTCAAAGTCTATGTGTCCACGCAGAGAAGACGAGAGGATTTGCATGAATAAGATTCCCTATACATCCGCGATAGGATCTATCATGTATGCTATGTTATGTACTAGGCCCGATGTATCGTATGCTTTGAGCGTCACAAGCAGATACCAGTCGGATCCAGGAATGGATCATTGGGCGGCTGTCAAGACAATCCTTAAGTACTTAAGAAGAACTAAGGATGTGTTCCTAATATATGGAGAAGGAGATATGGTAATACATGGGTATATAGATGCCAGTTTCCAGACAGATAAGGATGACTCCAAATCTTAGTCCGGATATGTATTTATTTTGAATGGAGGCGCAATAAGTTGGAACAGTTCCAAACAAGACATTGTAGCGGATTCTACCATGGAAGCAGTTTGGATCAAGAAGTTCGTCTCAGAACTTGATGTAGTTCCAACCATTGATGAAGCAGTGCCGGTTTACTGCGACAACAATGGAGCTATTGCACAAGCAAAGGAACCAAAGTCTCATCAGCGATCCAAACACGTGCTTCACCGCTAACATCTGATCAGAGAGATTATAAGTAGGAATGACATACAAGTTGAGAAAAACCCCACTGAAAGGAATTTAGCGGATCCTTTAACTAAGGCCTTGCCTCAAAACAAGTTTGAGGGTCATGTTAGAGCCTGTGGTATTGGATACCGTAGCGATTGGCATTAGGCCAAGTGGGAGTTTGTTAGTGATATGAGAGAAGTGTCCTAAGGCAATCGCCTTATGATTGTAATCATTTACTTTAATAAATGATAATTCACTATTTGAGTGTACATGTTTGTGTATTTGATTGGGATCTTAAACTCATCTACCGAATGTCCGCAATACAACTCACAGTATAAGAGAATTTGTGATGGGATCACAACTAGTGATTATCTCTAATCTGCAATTGTGAAGTATTGAAATTATCCCTAGTCGATGAATTGATAAAAACGGACACTATCAATTCTGTTGAGACTAGCATGGGTTATTCTCTAATCAGCTGATTCTCACTAGCTGGTGACATTGGGATGTCCGGAGATAAACATGGATGTTGGTTAAGGGAACTAGTTCATTGGAGTGACTAGCTGTAAGACTTCATATGGGAATCTACATGTAGATATGTCAATGAAGTTCTTATTGCGGCTTAAGTGCGATGTTCCTTTGACTTGCGGTGTTCAAGTCATCTTGGTCATGGAGACTTATACTTTAACATCTTAAGCAAGCATCTCCAAGGAGGTGTGGACCCGGGATGGTTGGGTATAAGCCGAAGTGCCCGAAGATGTTTGAACAGCCTACAAAGGATTCACCACTCCTTGCGAGGAGATGTATACCCAGGCCTATCGTCGGATTGTTACTCAGAAATCTCTGGCCAGAGTATATCATGTTTAGAGTGCGAGTCTCTAAAATACATGAGAGTAATTAGAAATCCAAAGGACGAGAAAGACACTACTTGGGCTAGGTGTGACGTAGTCAGCCTAGTGGGGACTGACATCATAGACCGTGTCCTGAACCAAGTGGGTATAAGGTGGTGAAGGGAATGGGGCACGATTCATTAGAGCTGCTGAAGGGTTTCAGAATAATTTCTTCTGAGGTCAAACCGTTGATCTTTCGATTAATTGGGGATCATGATGTACTACTAGGTGCCACTCATGATCGTTCTATAATTAGTTAAATTATAGACGGCCAACATAAATCGAAAGCCTATTTAGTCACACGCACTACGAGTAATCCGAGGGATTTAAAACGAGTTGAAAATTGGATTTTCCGATCAAGAGAAATAAGTCGAATCTGAGTTAGTCAGAGGCGCAATGGAAGCTAAAAATGGCTAAGTCTTTTGAAGGCTTTTTTGGGCGAATTAAATGAGTTTAATTTGCGGCGGTTCGGGTTGGTTTTGGCCGACCAAAGAGGGTGTTAACCCCTCTTTGGTGGCCGACCAATAAATGGGAGATAAACCAATTTATTTGGTTTAATTAATAAAATAAATCTAGTGTGATTTATTTTATAAATTATGGATAAATAAATTTGTATAAAGAAATTTATATAAATAAATTTGTAGAAATTTATTCTTTTATGGAAGATTAAAATAATCCATGAATTGGTTTATTTTAATTTTATAAAATCAATTATGAATTGATTTTTCCATAATAAGAAAGTTTATAAATTTCTTATAAAATTTATTCCATAATTTAAAAAGAAACAGAATTTGTTTTATTATAAATTAGTTATAATAAAGACTCGGTTTAAACGGAATAATTAATAAGAAAATTTATAGGATAAATTTCTTATAACTAATTCCGTTAAATCCGTTAATTCTGTTTAGAGGGAGACTTAGCAAAGGAGTTGCTACTATATAAAGGAACCAAAGGCTAACCCTTAATCCCAATTAAGTAATAGTTATTAGTTCTCTCCTCTCTCTCTCTCCCTCGTTTTGATGGTGCGGCGCCGAACTGCATACGCTGTTCCTTCTCCTTGAATTAATGGCCTTAGCAATTAATTTCTTCTCCACTCAATCTCCTGCTTCGCTGGAGAAGACACGCATGGAGCACCACCTTTTTAAGCTTCGGATGGAGAAGACACGCACCACCTGGTGCTGCCTTCAGCAGTGGAGAAAGAACAGCTGGCCACCCACTTCTGTGGAGGAGGATTAATCAAGTTGGATTAATCCAATCGGGAGAGAAACCATGCACTTTGGCTCACGGTGGCAGCTTGGAGAAAAGCCACGGCAGCAACTTGGAGAGAAAGCCATGCACAAGCTGCTCGGCATCTTTGGATCATGACGGCAGCGAGAAGGTGGCTCACGCCATCTTCTCCAAGACTCCAAGGTGGTAGTGAGAAGGTGGCTCACGCCAACCAAGAAGAAGAAGAAGCGGATAGCGACTCCTCTCTTCCCGGAATTCGATTCCGTTTTCTTCTTGGTTAGTTTCCTATCTTTCCTCTCTTGATCTTTCAAGTTGTGCCTATAGAGAATCTAGTAGTTCTCGTCGGCACAAAACTCGTGACTTTGCGAAGTCATCCCGAAGAGAACTCGGCGTGGACGCGAATAGAGGCGGAGCTTCCAAGGGACGCTACGGTTGGATCTCGTCCCTTACTTCGAGTTACGAGAGGTACTTGGTAAATTTGTTTACTTTTCCGCAAAGTTTTATTTTATGATTATGTCAACACAATGTAAGGTTGCATGCTAGATACGAAGTTAAAATATTTTAGGAAATTATTTTATGCAAACTCTTCCGCTGCACGTAAAAATTTTGAATTTTACGAACTCGTATCCTTGTCGACATGCACCCGGTCCCAACAAATGAGTCTTCAGGAGGATGTGCGCGACGCTTCAGACTTCCAGATTGGTCGAGATCGTCGACTTGTTTGGTTTGCTTTTAGTTACAAGTTATACTTAACTTTATTAACTTGTGCTTGTAAAATCATACTGTAAGATGGGTTTTCTCCGCCTCCGAAAATTTCGGAAAGGACACTATTAGTGGGCTCACGCCGAGTACATAGGCCTTCGACGTACTGACCTTAGGAGGTTGGGAACTATTGGGTTTCAGCAGTTGCGCATGGGAATCCTTTCCATGTCCCCGGATTAAAATTTCATTAATTGAAAATAATCTGAAAGTAGAACAAATTCCCAAACAACTGACTCATCATCGTACTAATTGATTCGAGTGACCACTTGAAAAAACGTGTTGTTCAAATCTCTAACTCGTCCAACCAATTAGTCTCGGAATAGACAATGAATGGATCGTCGGATTTTGTGTTTATCATCGGGGTCCATTACATAAAATAACATACAATAATAAAACAAGATCAAAGGAACCAAAAAAAGATGGTATACCTCTTGTTTACCTCGCGATCTTCTATTGTATGACCCAACCTCTTCTTGGACGTCGTGTGAGCGACGATCTTCCAAGAAACGAAGTCACGAAGGCACACCTTCTGTACACAATCAAAAAGTAAAACGACGAGATGACTGCACAGCTTCATGCAAGGATCCAAGAATTGATGAACGGTCTACGCATGATAGGTCACAAGGTAGAAAACCGTGACCTCATCAGGTATACTCTAAACTCGTTCCCCAGAAACTCGTTGTAGGCATCTATGGTAGATGCTTATAAGGTTTCAGGGAACATGTCCGATATTAAACTCGATGAACTTTTTCTGAATTAGAACTCTATGAACAAACTAATGCTTCACAGGTTGAGAAGGGTTTAGCTTTTTTTGCAGGAAAAGTCCCTGAAAAGTAAAAGAAAAAGAGACCGCAACTGATACCCGAGTCAGATTACGACTTAGAATCTGACGATGACGGAATCGATCATCCGGAGTTGGTCAGGATGGCCTGGAGCTATTACAAAATGATCAATGGCCAAAGAAAGAAGAAGAAGGCTATCCAACAAACGGATGATCCAGCCGAACCTACTACCAATCAAAAGGCGAAAAGTGAAGTAACCGGTTATAGGTGCAACAAGAAGGATCACTACAAATCAGAGTGTCCCAACTTGAAGGAGAACAAGAAGAATCAGAGGAAGAAGGCCCTCAAAGCTATGTGGGACGAGTCATCCTCAGAAGATGAAGAAGAAGTACCACACGCCAACCTCCTCGCGCTGACAGCATCAAACAATCTCGACACCGAATCGGAATCAGAACCAGAAGAAAACATCGGAACTTGAAAACACTCAATTTTGGAAGACGGACAAATAATGGTAAGAGGCTATCCCGATCTCATCTTTATAAGTTAATCTCATATCTGTCTCGTAAGTTGGCCAAAGCCAATGTTCAGGTTGAATCCCTTTGACAGGAAGTCAAAATCCTAAAAGAGGAAGTCAACTCTAGCTCCTTAATTAAACTAGTTTAGGAAGGAACGTCCACTCAAGTCCAAATACTTGAGGAAGAGAATTCCTCCTTGAAATCTCAGGAAAAAGAACTTAGAGCTGTGTTAGAACAATTTTCCTTGGGTTCCAAGAGTCTTGACATGATATTTGGAAAATAAAAATTAGTTCTAAACCTATCCGGACTTGGTTATCGAACCAGCTCATGGTACAAATCATATTATTCTATTTTAAACCCAAGTAGAACTCAAGTCCAAGCATGGGTCCCAAAATTAAGCTTGACAAATCAAGCTGGACCAAACTAATATTGGATTCCCAAGGACAAGATTCACATATTACATAACCCATACCGAGGCTTTAGTCCAGGGGGAGCCAATATGAAAACCATTTTTATACTTTGATAAATTATCCCTTATTTTTTCTTTTGCTATTTGATACTTGTTTATTTACTTTTTTTGGAAGAATATTATGCTTAGATTTTGAAATGGTTAAATAAGGATCTGGATTAATTGAAACTTGCATAATCTAGTATTAGGGTAGTGCAAGATGATAGTATGTTAGGGAAACATGTCTAAAAAGTCAGGTAGGGTAAGGCGTACCCTATTTGGTCCTATTAGTCATGTGGAACTAACCGAAGCTACCTCGCCAAATCCTCAACTAGCTAGACCAGGATTTCTCAAAAAGTAATTTGAGAATAAAATTTATTTAAAAAGCTTTGTCTAGGAAAGGGTTGATGATCCAATAAGGCTATGACCAAAGAAGGTCTCTGTGCCTCGCCAAGACCTGGAAGCCAATTATCAAAATTTATTTTTAATTTACTAATTGTTAAACTTAAATCTAACACAAGTTTTAATCAAATCATAGTGTTAATAAAAAAATAAAGATAAAATTAATACATCTCACAAAATAGATAAGGATAACCTGTTTTGTCACTTAGAAATGAGTGAGATGTTTAGGACTTAATGATTTAGTCCATCCCAACCAACTCAATTAATTCTACCTTTAATATACCTTCAATTAAACTTAATTAAAGTTTACAAAATTCAAATTAATTTTTCAAATTTAATAATCTTTTAATAATTCTTCCAAATCCAATTTAGTAATTTTCAAAATTAAACTCAATATTTTTAAAAATCCAATTTACTAATTTTCAAAATTAAACTCAATATTTTCACGAACCAATTTAGATATTTTCAAAATCTAACTTAATATTTTTCGAAAACTTTAATTTAATATGTTTCAATAATTTAACTTAATATTTTCAATAACTTTAATTTAATATGTTTCAAAAATTTAACTTAATATTTTTAAAAACTTTAATTTAATAATTTTTAAAAATTTAAATTAATATTTTCAAAAACTTTAATTTAATATTTTTCAAAAATTTAACTTAATATTTTTAAAAGTTTAACATGAATTCCAATTTAATCATTTTTAAAAATATAACTTAAAATCCATATTAATATTTTCAAAATCCAATTTGCAACCCATGTCAACGAGGTAAACAAATAAAATCAACCCACAAATCTGTTGGTGCAAGTTGCATCAATGATGTTCTCCTCTAAAGTGTTTTAATGTTTGATAATACACTTAAGTCAGTGATACATTGAACAGACAAAGGGGAGCAAAGGAGGAGTAACCTAAGTGGAAGAAAAGTCCTAGTTAACCTAGGCACTAAGACCTGGTGAGTGAAGCTGGGCACTAAGACCTGCTCGGAAGGTGGGCAATAAGTCCTGATCGAGGATTGGGCACTAAGTCCTGGCAAAGGGCTGGGCACTGAAGACCTACTCGGAAGGTGGGCACGAAGTCCTGGTCGAGGACTGGGCAAGAAGACCTGCCCGAGGGTTGGGCACCGAATTCCTGGTCGAGGATTGGGCATGAAGACCTGGCCGAGGGTTGGGCACCGAAGCCCTGGACTTAGGGTTTGGGCACGAAGTCTTGGTCCAAGGGACTGAGTAACATAGCTGAGTGATGACTAAGGACAGAAGTAGAGATGGGTCAGGGTTCGGACGTCTCGAGGTCCGGGAGTATCGGAGGTTACGAAAAGTCCACCCGAAGGACTGGGTGGCAACCGTCTCCTGAAAGGAGTAGGTGAAAGGCGCGTTCTCGCGGGTGGGAACTTGCGTCGGTTCAACCTAGGGTTTCATGGAAATCCAAAGTCCGAATGAAGTCCTTAAGGATAATATTGTATGTATATTTGCTTTATGTTTGTGTATCTTGTAGGTACCAAGAATCGGAGACAAAGCAAGCAAGAGGCTGGAAAACAGCCAACCCGGGCGCCCCTACTGATGGGGGTGCCCAGATCAGAGTGTAAAACCTAGTTTTTGGGCTAAAACATTGAAGCCAGGCACCCAGTATGATGGGGGCGCCCAAGCTAAAGAAGAAAAGTGGCAATTTCATGTGGTAAGCAGAATAGGCTTCAAGCAGGGCGCCAGGGAGGTCCGGGGCGCCCAAGTTGAAAGCTGTATTTGCTATATTGAGTTCGAAACATAGATAAGCCTTCATGCTGGCGCCTAGGAGCTCTGGGGTGCCCTGGTCAGAGGTTTTATCAGCCACGGCGCGGTCAGCGTGGGGATAAGGTTTGACCGAGTTTATAGGGGCACCCCCAGAATATCGAGCGCCCATATGAAGCCTATATAAGGGGCTTCGACCCCTCTGCTTCAAACACAACTGCTGAAAGCGATTCTGAGCATTCTGACCGACAACAACGCGCTAAAAATGAGTCTCTACGACCGGGAGGCTCCAGGAGGATGTGCGCGGCACTTCGGAGGTCCAGATCGGCCGAGTTTCAAAACTTGCTTGTTCGGTTTGCGTTTTATTGTTCTGTACTTACTTTACTATATTTGTTATTGTACTTCTGCACTGTAAGACGAGTTTCTCTACCTCCGGAAAGTCCAGAAAGGAGACCAATAGTGGACGGGCATTCCCGTGATTAGGCCTTGGATGTACTGACCCTGTGGGGTTGGGAACCAAGTAAATCCCACGTGCACTGTGTCTGTTTATTTTCGTTCTGTTTTACTTTTCCGCTGCACTAACGCTCTGAGTCCGGAACGACAATCGAAAGTCTTACGAAGTTTCCAAAGATTTTTTTTAACGGTCAATATTCACGCCCCCTCTATCGACGGCACCGGTCCTACAAGTTGTATCAGAGCTAGGCCGCTCTTCACCGGACTAACCGCCGACGGAGTAACGACGCCAGGAGTTGAGGGGGAGCCCAGGGGTGAATTAGGTACAATTTTTTTTTAATGTCCATTTTTAAGTTCCATATTATTTGTTTCACGTGGAGGGAGAGAGGGCACTATAAAAATCAGTGCCCTACTCGTAAGACTCGATCTACACCACCGGCGGCAAAGGGGGCACCAGCGCCAGGAGTCCGGAAAAACAAGGATCACGTACAATGCTTCAAATGCGAGAAGTACGGACACTACAAAAACAAGTGTCCGGCGAAGGTACGTAAGATTTATGTTCCAAAAATTTTACAAATTTCTGCAATGTCTTTTAATAATTTAGATAATTTCCCTGATAAGTTAGAATTACTGCATAGTCAAGTAGATATTTTGAATGACATGTTACAAAATGTGAATATGGCTAAAATATTAGAAATAAATTGTTTAATCATTAATACCAATTCAATAATTGCTAAAATTAATTCTGAACTTAAACCTGAAATAAACTCTGATAATTCTACGGATAATGATACAATTAATTCTGAATCTAAATCTGAAATTAATCCGGAATTCAAATTTGAAAATCTTAAGGATAATTCTAAATTCAAATTTGAAAATCCTTTAGATAATTATGAATTCAAATTTGAAAAGTCATTGTATAACTCAGAATTAAAATTTGAAAATCTTAAGAATAATTCTAAAGATAACTCTAAAATTAGTGAAGATAATTCTGGAGATAATCCTGAAATTATTTTTGAGGATAAAAATGATTTTGTTAAAAATATTCTTGAGGATAATTCTGCAGATGAAATTCTTCTAGATAACATCTTAATTATAGATAATCTTGAAAATTTTTACAAAACTTTAACTAGTGGCCCAAATTACTTCTCCTACTTTGAGGATACTGAAAGATGTAAATTTGAGGATGAGGAGGATATGGAACTATCTAAGATAAAGGTCATAGTAAATAAAGTTCACAAAGGTTCAAACAAATCTGAGTTGTTAGAAAAACTTGAAAAGATAGATAAAGAAGAGTTAGAAATTTTCGAAATAATAAAAATTCTAAACTTAAACCCACAACTATTAATCAATCATTTCAATCTTAATTATTCAAATATTAATTAACTTAAATTCAAATTAATTCAAATTAATTATTAAGATGTAAATTAATTCAATTAAATCTTAATTAATTCAAACTTAAATTAATTCAATTAAATCTTAATTAATTCACGCTTAAATTAATTCAATTAAATCTTAATTAATTCAAACATAAATTAATTCAATTAAATATTAATTAATTAAAACTTAAATTAATTCAATTAAATCTTAATTAATTAATTTAAACTTAAATTAATTCAATTAAATCTTAATTAATTCAAACATAAATTAATTCAATTAAATCTTAATTAATTCAAACTTAAATTAATTCAATTAAATCTAAATTAATTCAAACTTAAATTAATTCAAATTAAATCTTACTTAATTCAAATTCAAATTAAATCTGACTTGATTCAAATTCAAATTAAATCTTACTTAATTCAAATTCAAATTAAATCTTACTTAATTCAAATTCAAATTAATTCAATTAAATCTTAATTAAGTCAATTAAATTCAATTAAATCCTAATTAAGTCAATTAAATTCAAATTAAATCCTAATTAATTCGAACATAAATTAATTCAATCTAAATTAATTCAAACTTAAATTATTTTAATTAAATCTCAATTAATTAATTAATTTCTAATTAAGTTAACTTCAATTAATTCTTAATCCAACCAAATATTAAATAAACCCGAACTAAACTAAAATCTTACCCAAACCAGAAAAATTAATTTAATAAAATTAAATATGTCAAAGTGGGTTGACATATTCGCCGGTTCACACGACATGTATGAAATCGGGAATTTGATATATCTTTAGATACGTAATTAAAATGCTTTGGACTTGTTTGACTCATGCATAATTGTCATGCCATGCATTTGCTAATTCTTATAAATATATGACATGTCATTCATATTTAAATGTTATGCATAATTTAGAACGGCTATAGGAAAAAGAATAATTGAAACTTGATCAACCTAGTATTGTGTGGAGGTGAGATGATAGTACATTAGGGAAGCCATCTTGGCGGAACTAGCCGAAACTACCGATCCAAGACCCAAACAAGTTAGACCAAAAGGGTTGATGATCCAATAAGGTTATGACCAAAGAAGGCCTAGTGCCTCGCCAAGACCTGGAAGCCGATTATTGTAAACCAAATTCACTTTACTATTGTCAGATTTGAATCTAACACAAGCTTCAATTAAATCCTAGAGTTAATAATAAATTAAGAAAAATGATTTAAGCATCTCACAATACACCTATAAGGCAACAATGCTTGCTGTATTGAGACATCTAGAATGGATGAGATGTTAAGGACTAATAAATTGGAAAATATTTTTCAAAACTGTTTTTCAAAATTACTAGAATATTTTCCTAAAAAAATATTTTCAAAATATTGCTTCAACATAATAATGTGTTTATGGAATTCATGCTTGTCTGATTGAATATACATATTACATGTTTCCAAAAATTATATCTTTTTAAAAATTGTTTGACTCACGCAATTAGACACAAGCCTTTTAGGACAACATTAAAGTTCCTTAAGGCACTTAGATAGAGTCAAACGGTATCGGGTACAGGAGGAGTACTTTTTTTTCCGAAATGGTTTTCGAAACTGCACTTTAATCATTACTATCATTTGAAAATATTTTTCGAAAACTGTACTTTAAATCATTATCACTTTTGTTTTTGAAAAAGATTTATGTTGTAAAAATTATATGTTCAAAAATTTACCTATTTCTTTGACTTTGATAAACCCTTAAAGACACAGAGGAAGGCCCACTTCATAATCTAAAAGGACTCCTAGGATGTGTCAAGTTTAGGGGGAGTCTGAGTCAAAAGAAAGAACTTCAGAAAAGTTTTTTTGGTAATAATTTATTTTTTAAAATTGTTAAATAATTCTTTTTGATCTGAACCAAATCCTAAAGACTCAGAGGAATAGTACTTGTGGTCAACAAGCCTCCTAGGACTGGGTCAAGTTTAGGGGGAGGTCAAATTAAAAGAATTATTTAATAACATGTTTTCATATCTTCAAAATGTTGCTAAAAATATAAGTCTTTCAAAATACTATTATTCTATTTTTTAGAATTTGTGTGACCTATGAAATTATTTTTAAAATAATACTTACTTGAATTTGGAGAATTTTCTAGGACACTTAGAAAACTGTCTTTGTGGTCAACAAGGTTTCATAGGATTGTGTCAGACTGGAAAAGAAACTATGTCAAGTACTTATGCTTCTCAAAATTCATAATAATTTCAAAGTACTTAGTTTTTCAAAATTCATATTTTTCAAAGTACTTATGTTCTTCAAAATTTCTAATATTTTTCTAAGTACCTATACTTAGATTTTCAAAAATGCATAATAATTTTTTTTAAAATACTTAGATTGTCAAAAATTGCATAATATGTTTCAAAAGTACTTAGATCTTCCAAAAAGGATCAATCTAGTTTTCAAAAAAATACTTGCATGTTTCAAAGATCATTTTTCAAAGTATTTATACCACTTAAAACTCATAATATTCATTCCAAAATACGATATTTTCTCAAAAAAAATAATATTGGTTAAGTTTCTGAGTTCAAGTACTTAGTTTTATGCTATGTTTTCAAAAACATATACTACGTATCTTCAAAAAAAAAAGAACCAAATGTTCTTATTGTTGGAGCAAGCTGGTAATTTTTGATGTATGACAAAGGGAGAGAGGTGCGCTTAAGTTAGAAAATTTTTTCTCCCAAAGATCAAAAATGTAGTTTCAAAACTTATATCATTTTTTTTTGTTTTATATCCCAAGGATAGTAAGTTAGCCCTTTCAACCAATCTAACTTAAGATATTGTCAAACATCAAAAAGGGGGAGATTGTTGGTGCAAGTTGCATCAATGATGATCTCCTCTAAAGTGTTTTAATGTTTGACAATACATTTAAGTTAGTGATACATTGAACAGACAAAGGGGAGCAAAGGAGGAGTAACCTAAGTAGAAGAAAAGTCCTTGTTAACCTAGGCACTAAGACCTGGTGAGTGAAGCTGGGCACTAAGACCTGCTCGGAAGGTGGGCAATAAGTCCTGATCGAGGATTGGGCACTAAGTCTTGGTAAAGGGCAGGGCACCGAAGACCTACTCGGAAGGTGGGCACGAAGTCCTGGTCGAGGACTGGGCAAGAAGACCTGGCCGAGGGTTGGGCACCGAAGTCCTGGACTTAGGGTTTAGGCACGAAGTCTTGGTCCAAGGGACTGAGCAACTTAGCTGAGCGATGACTAAGGATAGAAGTAGAGACGGGTCAGGGTTCGGACGTCTCGAGGTCCAGAAGTATCGGAGGCTAAGCAAAAGTCCACCCGAAGGACTGGGTGGCAACCGTCTCCTGAAAGTAGTAGGTGAAAGGCGGGTTCTCGAGGGTGGGAACTTGCGTCGGTTCGACCTAGGGTTTCATGGAAATCTGAAGTCCAAACCAAGTCCTTAAGGCTAATATTGTATGTATATATTCTTTGTGTTTGTGTATCTTGCAGGTACCAAGAATCGGAGACAAAGCAGGCAAGAGGCTGGAAAACAGCCAACCCGGGCACCCCTACTGATGGGGGCGCCAAGATCAGAGTGTAAAACCTAGTTTTTGGGCTAAAACATTGAAGCCAGGTGCCCAGTATGATGGGGGTGCCCAAGCTAAAGAAGAAAAATGGCAGTTTCGTGTGGTAAGCAGAATAGGCTGCAAATAGGGCGCCCAGGAGGTCCGGGGCGCCCAAGTTGAAAGTTGTATTTGCTGTTTGGAGTTCGAAACACAGATGAGCCTTCACGTAGGCGCCCAGGAGGTCTAGGGTGCCCTGGTCAGAGGTTTTATCAGCCGCGGCAAGGTCGGCGCGGGGATATGGTTTGACCGAGTTTATAGGGGCGCCCCCAGCGTATCGGGCGCCCGTATGAAGCCTAGATAAGGGGCTTCGATCCCTCTACTTCAAACACAACTGCTAAAAGCCTTCTAAACATTCTGACCATGAAACATGCTAAAAACGAGGCTCTATGATCGGGAGGCTCCAGGAGGAAGTGCGCGGCACT
>JAGFNQ010004851.1:0-52080 GCA_024364735.1 Boesenbergia rotunda
AGTAAGTTGGAAGAGTTCCAAACAAGACACTGTAGCGGATTCTACCACGGAAGCGGAATATATCGCAGCTTCGGAAGCAGCAAAGGAAGCAGTCTGGATCAAGAAGTTTGTCTCCGAACTTGGCATGGTTCCAACCATTGATGAAGCGGTGCCGGTATACTGCGACAACAATGGAGCTATTGCACAAGCAAAGGAACCAAGGTCTCATCAGCGATCCAAACACGTGCTTCGACGCTATCATCTGATCAGAGAGATTATAAGTAGGAATGACATACAAATTGAGAGAGTTCCCACTGAAAGGAATATAGCGGATCCTTTAACCAAGGCATTGCCTCAAAACAAGTTTGAGGGTCATGTTAGAGCCTATGGTATTGGATACCGTAGCGATTGGCATTAGGCCAAGTGGGAGTTTGTTAGTGATATGAGAGAAGTGTCCTAAGGCAATCGCCTTATGATGTAAACATTTATTTTAATAAATGATAATTCACTATTTGAGTATACATGTTTTGTGTATTTGATTGGGATCTTAAACTCATCTACTGAATGTCCGCAATACAACTCACAGCATAAGAGAATTTGTGATGGGATCACAACTAGTGATTATCTCTAATGTGCAATTGTGAAGTATTGAAATTATCCCTAGTCGATGAATTGATAAAAATGGACACTATCAATTCTGTTGAGACTAGCATGGGTTATTCTCTAATCAGTTGATTCTCACTAGCTGGTGACATTGGGATGTCCGGAGATAAACATGGATGCTAGTTAAGGGAACTAGTTCATTGGAGTGACTGGCTGTAAGACTTCATATGGGAATCTACATGTAGATATGTCAATGAAGATCTTACTGCGGCTTAAGTGCGATGTTCCTTTGACTTGCGGTGTTCAAGTCATCTTGGTCATGGAGACTTATACTTTAACATCTTAAGCAAGCATCTCCAAGGAGATGTGGACCCGGGATGGTTGGGTATAAGCCGAAGTGCCCGAAGATGTTTGAACAGCCTACAAAGGATTCACCACTCCTTGCGAGGAGATGTATACCCAGGCCTATCGTCGGATTGTTACTCAAAGCCTCTGGCCAGAGCATATCATGTTAAGAGTGCGAGTCTCTTAAATACATGAGAGTAATTAGAAATCCAAAGGACGAGAAAGACACTACTTGGGCTAGGTGTGACGTAGTCAGCCTAGTGGGGACTGACACCATAGACCTTGTCCTGAACCAAGTGGGTATAAGGTGGTGAAGGGAATGAGGCACGATTCATTGGAGCTGCTGAAGGGTTTCAGAATAATTTCTTCTGGGGTCAAACCGTTGATCTTTCGATTAATTGGGGATCATGATGTACTACTAGGTGCCACTCATGATCGTTCTATAATTAATGGGTTAATTATAGACGGCCAACATAAATCGAAAGCCTATTTAGTCACACGCAATACGAGTAATCCGAGGGATTTAAAATGAGTTGAAAATTGGATTTTCCGATCAAGAGAAACAAGTCGAATCTGAGTTAGTCAGAGGCGCAATGGAAGCTAAAAATGGCTAAGTCTTTTGAAGGCTTTTTGGGCGAATTAAATGAGTTTAATTCGCCGCGGTTCGGGTTGGATTTGGCCGACCAAAGAGGGTGTTAACCCCTCTTTGGGTGGCCGGCCAATGAAGGAAATTAAACCAAGTTTATTTTGGTTTAATTAATAAAATAAATCTAGTATGATTTGTTTTATAAATTATGGATAAATAAATTTGTATAAAGAAATTTATATAAATAAAATTTATAGAAATTTATTCTTTTATGGAAGATTAAAATAATCCATGAATTGGTTTATTTTAATTTTATAAAATCAATTATGGATTGATTTTTCCATAATAAGAAAGTTTATAAATTTCTTATAAAATTTATTCCATAATTTAAAGAGAAGAAGAATTAGTTTTATTATAAATTAGTTTATAATAAAACTTGGTCTAAACGGAATAATTAGTTAAGAAAATTTATAGGATAAATTTCTTATAACTAATTCCGTTTAGAGGGAGACTTAGCAAAGAGTTGCTACTATATAAAGGACCCAAAGGCTAGCCCTTTATACACAACATCAATCAATTAATCAAGAGATTAATTAGAGCTCTCCCTCTCTCTCTTCTCCTCTCCCTCTCCTTCTCTTGCCTAGGGCCGGCGCCCTTCATTGAGTTAGGGCCGGCTCCCCCTTTGGTTGCTAGGGCCGGCGCACCCTATCAACTCCAAGAGAAGTTGGCGTGAGCAACCAAGAAGAAGGAGAACCCGAACACGAAGAAGAAGAAGCGGATAGCGACTCCTCTCTTCTCGGAATTCGATTCCGTTACTTCGTTGGTTAGTTTTCCTAATTTTTCTCTTGTCCTTCCAGTTGTGCCTTCCGAGAATCTAGTAGTTCTCGTCGGCACAAAACTCGTGACTTTGTGAAGTCATCCCGAAGAGAACTCGGCGTGGACGCGAATAGAGGCGGAGCTTCCAAGGGACGCTACGGTTGGATCTCGTCCCTTTCTTCAAGTTACGCGAGGTATAAAAGTAAATTAGTTTACTTTTCCGCAAAATATTATTGCATGATTATGTCGATACACTATAAGGTTGCATGCTAGATACGAAGTTAAAATAATTTAGGAAATTATTTTATGCAAACTCTTCCGCTGCACGTAAAAATTTTAAATTTTACGAACTCGTATCCTTGTCGACATACACCCGGTCCCAACAAAAAAGCCCTGGCATGGAGGGCCAGGTCCTAGCTTAGAGGGCTAGGTTGATGAAACCCTGGCTTGGAGGGCCAAGTCCTAGCCTGGAGGGCTATGATGATGAAACCTTGGCTTGGAGGGCCAGGTCCTAGCATGGCGGGCTAGGTTGATGAAACCCTGGCTTGGAGGGCTAGGTTGAAGTCCCGGTGAGTGAAATTGGGCACGGAGTTTCGGTCCGGGGGACCAAGAACGAGTTAGAGAAGGGCTGGAAGCTCGTTCTCTTGACTTAGAGTGGAATTTGCCTTGGCTGGATCAGCCTGGTGACCGATTAGGGAAGTTGGCACGATCCTCTTGCGTGGATCGGTCAGGTGACCGATCCGGTAATGTCTGATCGGTCTAGTGACCGATCACGGAGCATACAGTAACTTTGTTAGGCTACTGATCGTCTCCTGATCGGTCTTTTGACCGATCAGGGAGAGCTCTGGATCGGTCTGGTGAATGGTCAGGGAGGGGTCAGTAGCCTTGGGAGAAACCGTTGATCGGTTTGCTGGACCGATCAAATGTCACGGGCACCTCCCTATGACCGATCAGGAAGGAGCCTGATCGGTCAGGGAGTGCTCTGATCGGTCTGGTGACCGATCAGTAAGGTTGGCAAGCGAAAGCTAAAGGTTTGCACTCAGCTGATGGATTGGACTTGTGACCGATCCCCAGTACTTGATCAGTCAGGGTGACCGATCAAAGATGAGCTTGCGATATCACTTTCCTCACTGTGGATCGATCAGGCTGGAGCCTGATCGGATTGAACCCATCCTGATTGGTCTGGTGACTGATCAGGAGTCACTCTGATCGGTCCGGTGACCGATCAGTAGCTGTCAGCTTTATTTCAAAAGTGGTGTCAGACGTCTGATTGCGTTCTGATTTCGTTCTGATTTTCTCTGCTATCACTGATGTAACTTCGATTTCATTTGCTAAACCTCTGATTATGTGTGCAAATGACAGGGATGGATTCAAACACTCAAGGAGGGTCAATGGGAGTCTTTCCTTGGAGCAGGTTTGTTTGTTTCTCCTTCTCAGGTCACAATGGATGGCGTGGGCTTGCAACGACAGGAAGCTGACGAGCTGACCTGGACTTGGTTGGAGAGTTCAGTGAGTCCAGAGGTGGTCAGGATAGCTGAGGCTATTGCAGAGAAGCTGGTGAACAGCTAGGAGCTGCTGGGCACGCCTGGGACCTAGGATCACTGAGCAGAGACTTAAGAGCTTGGTGGCTAAGAAATCTCAGCAACAACTTTGATCAGATCAGTTCTTTGGCTACAATACTTGAGTGCTTGCGACAACTTTGATCCATCTCTTGAGCAAGCAACTGTGATTCTTGAACAACCATCTGATACGAGAGCACTTTGAAGGAACAAGGAGCTTGGCGAGTCCATCAGCAAGAAGACACGAAGAGCAGGGTGTTCTTGCATGAGATATGTGCTGGGTGGAGCTCTGTGAGGAGTTCGCTTGTGTTCTTGCTGTGCTCTGTAAGATTACTTCTTGTGTTTCATTGTACTTAATACTTCATTCATCTTGAAACGTTGTGGAGAGGTTACTCCACCGAGAAGGAGGTTGCTTTCTATCCGGATTTTCTGGGGCTTGATCTGCCAACGATCAAGGGATCGCCCACCTCACGGGCATGCTAAGGATTAGGGGCAAGTTATCCCCGAACCTTGTAAATCCTCTTTGTTAGCGTTTTCCGAATGTGCTTAGACTAGGGTTTAGTTTCTGCATTACTCTGCTTTGTATTTGCTTCCGCTGTGTGCTACTAACCCTAAGTGCATAATCTACCTATGTGAAAGCGATTTTTTTTGTCTGGCTATATTCACCCCCCCCTCTAGCCATCTAAGTTCCAACAGTTCTGAGTTGGAAAATAAGCTGCTGGAATTTCTTCAGAAAAATCAGCCTTTGGAATGTTTAGACTTGAAACAACTTCCCCACTCATCTAAGCTATCATACAATCATTCCCCATTGGATTAGGAGTAGCTTGAGAAGGTAATTGACTTAATCCTTGCGCTTGCATTTGATTCATCCCACTAGCTATTTGTCCAATGTATCTTTCAATGTTTTTAAGAGTCGACTCATTCCTTTATTGCCTTTGTTGTTGTAAAATCTGCTGTTGTTGTATGACTTGTTGAATCATCTCCTAAAGTCTTTGTTGGTGTTCATTAAACTCACTAGAGTACTCAAAGTCTCCCTGATTGGCATATGACTCTTGTTGGTCTTGATATGTAGCATTAGGTTGCTGAAAATCATAAGTAGGCTTTAAATCTTGAAAATTCTGTTGTTGGGGCTGATAAAATGATTGATTGGATTGTTGAAATTGCTGAAAATTGGATTGATAACAAGGATGATGTTGCTAAAAATTATTGCTCTGAAAATTCTGAATTTGAGGCTGGAATTGCTGATTGAATTGCTGAAATTGTTGCGGTTGAAAATTCTGATTTCCAGACTGAATATTCTGCTGGTATGGTTGGAAAGATTGCTGTGAAGGTTGAAAACCTTGCTGATCATAATGAGTTTTTGAAAATCTAGATAAACTTGTTGGTTTTGATGAAATAGTTGCTGAAGAAATGCTTGTTGAAAATTCTGAAAATTTTACTGAAACTGCGGTTCTGGCTGATTCCAAGGTTGGTTTTGCTGGAATTGTTGATTAGATTGCTGAAAACCTTGCTGAAATTGCGAATAGGGTTGCTGAAAATTCTAAAAAGGCTGCTGAAAATTTTGAAAAAATTGATACTCTGCCATGGACTGCTTGAATGAGTAGTAATATTTTTCAATAGATCAAACTCCACAATATCATCATCTGCAGTCCTGGTCATCAACCAAACAAAATGGCAGCAAATGTATATAGACAGATAAAGCACATAAAATAGAATTAAAGAATATGAAGATATGAAAATAAATACAAGCTCAAATCAAACAAACTCAACTAGTAGTTTCCCCAGCAACGGCGCCAAAAATTTGATGACTGCCCAATATCAAGTGTGTCACGAATGAGCCTCAAATTTAGATATTTATAAGTTAAAAACCCTTAGCTAACAAAGTTAAATGTAGTATAGGGGCCTCAAGTCGTATTCTTCCAAGGACTAGTCAAGTGTGTTTAATTCAAGCTTGAAGGTGTTGTTGTTTGATTATTTGGGATTTCTAGTAAAATGGGGGGTTTTGCGATAAGGAAATAACAGTATGAAATAGAATGAACTTAGCTAAAGCATGGAGTGAATTATGAAATTGCAAGTACTACACTTAACCTATTGGAAAAACTAAGCAATTCAATTTCAAACTATTGATTTGAAATTTAAGAACTAATTGCAGGGAACTAATTGCAGAGAATTAATTGCAAGACAATGAAAACTAGAACAAACATTGCGTAAGAAACTTGGCTTGAAATGTAATTGGAACAAGCTAGAACAACTTGAAGAATTAAGTGCTTAAAACTATGAATTATCCTAAATTAAACATCAAACCAATTCATTATCAAGACTTCCCTTTGCCATCACACAAAGTTTGAGCTAGAAACCCTCCAACTCAAAAATCAGCGAAGAAAAGCTCCTTGGATCAGTTTGCTGCGAATTGGCCTTCTTGATCGGACAACCGACCGATCAGGACCTATGCTGATCGGACTAGGAATCGATCAGGAGCTATACTGATCGGACGGGAGACCGATCAGTGATACCTCTGTCCAATCACAGTCACCGATCAGTGGCTGAGAAACTCCGCGATCTCCTCTTCCTTGATTAGGTGGATGTTGATCGAGCCAGAAACTCTCAGTGGCATTCGGAGAACCCCTCCAAGTGCTCTGATTGCTCCGAAGACGAAGACAACCCGCGATCAAGTGGAAGCAATTAGTGAATGGAACTCCGGTGAAACCCTCCCCTAAGCTCCTCTCAGTGACGAAATCGAATGCAAACTAAACCCGAAAATCTTCTTCGATGATCTGAAACCTTGAAAACAAACAGATGTTGATGTTGGTCGCGTGATCGGAGAAGAAAACAGACAAAGAAACGATGAACTCAAAAGAACTAGAGCAGAGAACTCGCGATCTGGCGACGACCAAGAGCTGGGAGAGGGAATTCTTCATTTAATTAATCCCATTTGAAATTGGACGACTGTGATCATCCTCGCCTCATCCGACGGTTGAATCTACTCTGATTGAACCCAAATTTTCTAGATCTCCATCAATGGTCAGGATCTACTCATCCTCAGCTCGGACCGATCAGATCTACAACGGGTGGCTCAGATTGCCCTGATCTTTGAATGGACGGCATTGACTCTCTTAAGCTTGATCCAACGACTGGATGATCTCTGATTTGGCCCAAACTTCCAAATCTTGATCTTTGGTCATGATTAACTCTATCTTGAGCTCGGATTGATTAGAAGTTGACAAATGGCTCAGATCTCACCGTTTCTTGATCGGACGGCCCACAGTGATCCATCCCTTGATCCCCTTGATCAAAGCCAATTCTGAACTCAAGTTTGACTCAATCTGATCTAGGTCCATGATCATTCAATGCTTACAAAATTAGATTCAAATTTAATGCCAAAATATCTCAAATATACCAAGATTTGAATCAAAAGCTAGAATAGAGATAATCCATGAAACCTAATATAAATGCAAACTTAAGCGTATGAAAAAGAATCAAAACATGGATTTAAGAGCCTAAAATGATCAACAAAATGGTAGTTATCAGTCGTCTCGCCACCTTGTCCGCTCCTCCCTACACAATGTGCAAGCCACCATTGAAGGGATCTCCGAGCCGAGATGAAAAGCTATTTATTTACATTCATCGATCCTATACTCCATAAAGGAGTGTACATAAAATCTAGATCCAAAGTAAATAAAAGCGTGACTAAACAGGTGTCGTATTTAATTACAAAAATTAAATACTAATTTAGCCTTGTCAACCCCGAGGATTCAAATAATTACAACCATGCATAACCAATCACATATAGATATTATTTAATTCATAATAATTGGAATCTCGTGCCTGTAACCAAAGAGTTAGACTACGCACATCCTACTATTATCCGACAAAAATAAAATACATGATAAAGTGCAAAATGTAACCGAATCCAAACACACAAAACTGGAAACCTCAGCTCTGATACCAGTTGTTGGATAGCTTGGCCGGCTTCCTAAGCGAATACCGGGTCGTCCATGGGAAACCTCTCCATGTCCACCGATTAAAAAATTTAATCCGAATAGAGACCTATCTCCCAAACGACCGTCTCATCGTCGTACAAATTGATTCGAGTTACAACTTAGCCAAACTTAATGTTTAAGTTTTGTAACTCGTCTAACCAATTAGTCACGGAAAAGACGACAAGCGGATCGCTGGTTTTGGTGTTTATCATCGGGGTTCACAATAATTAATTATCATACAATTAATTAACAAATAATTAATCAACTATGATAATCAAACAACCACATAAAATGATAGAATCAAAGAGCCAAGGAAGAAATTATATATACCTTCCCTTTTACCTCGCGATCTTCTATTGTATGACCCTCCCCTCTTGGACGTCGTGTGGGCGACGATCTACCAAGAACTGAAATCACCAAGGCCACCAACACCTTCTCCTTTGCATGCACCAATCCCTAACACCAACCTTGGTGTTGCGCCGGACACCAAGGAACCGGTTTCTTCCTCCTATCCTTGCGCCGACCACCAGAGAAAGGCCACCTTCCTCACGTCAGCCCAAAGGAGGAAGAAAGGAAAAAGAGGAAGAGGAAGAAGAGTAAAGAAAACTCTTCTGCTTCCACAACAAACCCGTCGCCGGCTTCCTTCCAAACCTCACCGCCGGCATCTAGCGCCACCCCTCCTTTGTCGCCGGCTCCCTTGTCCTCACCTTCTCAGAGTTGCACCGGACACAACCGGAAGAGGAGATGACTCTCCACTCCCTTACGCCGCCAACTGAGAGAAGAAAGAAGAGACAAGCTCTTCTTGCTTGTTGCCACCAGTTGCCCTAGGAGAGAGAAGGAGAGGGAGAGAAGAGAAAAACCCTAGGATTTGTTGTGTGTTGAATGAATTGGATGCTTGGTTTCATGACTCCATGGGGTATTTATAGGGCTACAATAGGGACTATGAGGAGGAGTTGGGTCTTGGTCACCTAATGGATCATGGCCCGGTCCATTAATGAAGAACCATTCCACTAAAGGCTCTTCATTGAACTACCTCACCAACCCCGATATTTACATTTGGGCTCCACCTATTATGAGTACAATTTCTCCCCATGTTTAAGATATCGAATGGTCGTTGATTAATTTAAATTACTGACAATTTTAATTAATCAACATCTAACTTCTTGATTAGTACCACTCATCCTTATCATTATGTTAGACCAAGTCCACCTACAGGATTTATCATGATGAACCTTATGAGCTCATCAAGGGGGTATCATCAATCCGACTCACCAGGACACGGTTTCCGTCTATAATCAATGGCACACTATGTAAATAATATTATTTCTCAATTTACCGAACCTATCGATTTAACAGAATAAATCTCGCCCATTGGTAAATTAAAGAAATAAATACTAAGTACATGTGCCCGTTATTATATCGGGATTCAGAGTATGTACTCTATAATAAACTGAGGTCTGATCCAATTATAAAGTTAGTATAAATTGGATCACCTCTATGTCGGTCCTGCTCAATGCACACAAAGTGCACTAGTATATTCTATGGTCAAGATTAACTAATACCAAATTACACTACAATCATCCTGATGGTTTATCCAATTCCATCTCGGTTGTGAGCCTCTACTTATACTTTACAAGGCACTGATAACATGATCTTCTGTACGACACCACACACCATGCTATCTACTGTGTAAAGTATCAGACAAAATCCACATACTAAGAAACAGTGATCATGTGATTCTCCTTCAAAATGTAGATGTCCATACAGAAAAGGCAAGGTTTTTAGTATACATCCTAACAAACAAGACCCAGAAGGATCTTATATGTACTGGATGAAAATAAGACATAAACAAATATATATATATATATATATATATATATATATGTTGGGACCGGGTGCATGTTGACAAGGATACGGGTTCGTAAAATTTTAAATTTTTACGTGCACCGGAAGAATTAGCATAAAATAATTTCCTAAATTATTTTAACCACGTATCTAGCATGCAACCTTATGATGTGTGGACATAATCATAAATTAAAACTTTGCGGAAAAGTAAACTAATTTACTTTGTACCTCTCGTAACTCAAAGTAAGGGACGAGATCCAACCGTAGCGTCCCTTGGAAGCTCCGCCTCTATTCGCGTCCACGCCGAGTTCTCTTCGGGATGACTTCGCAAAGCGACGAGTTTTGTGCCGACGAGAACTACTAGATTCTCCGAAGACACAACTAGAAGATCAAGAGAGAAGAAAGGAAACTAACCACCAAGTTAACGGAATCAAAATTCCGGGAAAGGAAGGAAGGAGTCGCGATCCGCTTCTTCTTCTTCTTCGGCACGAACTTGGTGGAAGAAACTCACGGCCACCCTTGGGATGTGCGCCGGCCCTAGGGGAGGAGAGAGAGCCGGCCCTAGAGAGAGAAGGGCGCCGGCCCTAGAGAGAGAAGGGCGCCGGCCCTAGAGAGAGAGAGAGAGAGTTAGAGAGGGAGAGGGAGAGAGTTAATCTCTTGATTACTCTATTGCTTAAGGAATTAAAGCCTAGCCTTGGTTCCTTTATATAGTAGCCTCTCCCTTGCCAAGTCTCCCCTTTAACGGAATTTTTATAAGAAATTTATCATATAAATTCTCTTATTAATTATTCCGTTTAAGCCAAGTTTTATTATAACTAACTTTATAATAAAACAAATATATCTCTCCTTTTATTATGAAATAAATTTTACAAGAAATTTATAAATTTTCTTTTTATGGAAAAATCAATTCATAATTGATTTTATAAAATTAAAATAAACCATTCCATGGATCATTTTAATTTCCATAAAAAAAAGAATAAATTTCTATAAATTTATTTATATAAATTTCTTTATACAAATTTATTTATCCATAATTTATAAAACAAATCGCGCTAGATTTATTTTATTAATTAAACCAAATAAATTGGTTTCTCCCCAAGGTTGTGGCCGGCCAAACCAAAGAGGATTGGCACCCTCTTTGGCCGGCCAAACCGAGCCGAACCCATCGCGAATTAAACTCATTTAATTCGCCCAATAAGCCTTCAAAAGACTTAGCCATTTTATGTTTCCGTTGCGCCTCTGATTAACTCAGATTCGACTTATTTCTCTTGATTGGAAAATCCAATTTTCAACTCGTTTTAAATCCCTCGGATTACTCGTAGTGCGTGTGACTAAATAGGCTTTCGATTTATGTTGGTCGTCTATAATCAACCAATTATAGAACGATCATGAGTGTCACCTAGTAGTACATCATGACCCCCAATTAATCGAAAGATCAAAGGTTGACCTCAGAAGTAATTCTGAAACCCTTCAGCAGCTCTAATGAATCGTGCCTCATTCCCTTCACCATCTTATACCCTCTTGGTTCAGGACATGGTTTGTATGTGTCAGTCCCCACTAGGCTGACTACGTCACACCTAGCCCAAGTAGTGTCTTTCTCGTCCTTTGGATTTCTAATTACTCTCATGTATTTAAGAGACTCATACTCTAAACATGACATGCTCTGGCCAGAGTCTTTGAGTAACAATTCGACGATAGGCCTGTGTATACATCTCCTCGCAAGGAGTGGTGAATCCTTTGTAGGCTGTTCAAACATCTTCGGGCACTTCGGCTTATACCCAATCATCCTGGGTCCACACCTCCTTGGAGATGCTTGCTTAAGATGTTAAAGTATAAGTCTCCATGACCAAGATGACTTGAACATCGCAAGTCAAAGGAACATCGCACTTAAGCTGCAGTAAGAACTTCACTGACATGTCTATATATAGATTCTATATGAAGTTTTACAACCAGTCACTCCAATGAACTAGTTCCCTTAACTAGCATCCATGTTTATCTCCGGACATCCCAATGTCACCAACTAGTGAGAATCAGCTGATTAGAGAATAACTCATGCTAGTCTCAACAGAATTGATAGTGTCCGTTTTTATCAATTCATCGACTAGGGATATTTTCAATACTTCACAATTGCACATGTAGAGATAATCACTAGTTGTGATCCCATCACAAATTCTCTTATGCTGTGAATTATATTGCGAACATTCAGTAGATGAGTTTAAGATCCCAATCAAATACACTAACATGTATACTCAAATAGTGAATTATCATTTATTAAAAAAATGTTTACAATCATAAGGCGATTGCCTTAGGACACTTCTCTCATATCACTAACAATATATATATATATATATATATATATATAATGTAGAATTTACATACTAATACAATATCATCCTCTAATTTAACACTATTAGCATAATATTTAAGTAACTCCTCAATTCATGTTCTGGTAGGTTATTTTTCTTTTGAGAAGCAAGTAAGATAGAGGTCACTCGATGCTTTAGTTGAATTAATATGGACCGAAACACCTCGGTCTATTATACCCAATAACAAAGCAACATCTCTTATAGTGAAAGCAACCGGTATACATGAAAAATTTAAAATATTTAGTTATCGTCGAGAAGATATGCCTGATTTGATTTCATATCAGGCCCAATGTCAACCTAAACTAAAATATTTTTTAGGCCTAACATGAGACTAAAATAAAATCATTTCAAGCGCTCTTTATCCCTATTTTATCTTACTATAATTTGTGTTTAAAATTCATAACTAAAAGATGTATTTGAGAATCTAAAAATTTGTAAAGCTAAATTTGAATTTTCAAATATATTGACCAAAATATTTCATATTCGGCTCAACGTCGACCTGAACTGAAATATTTGTGAAATCATTTCAGACCTTCTTTATTTCTATTTTATCTTATTATAGTTCGTGTTTAAAATTCATAACTAAAATATGTACTTGAGAATCTAAAAGTTTGCAAAGTTGAATTCTAATTTTCAAATATATTGACCAAAATTCCACGGATATGTTGCAATTCTTGTATATCCAAGAATACACTGAAAAGAGACTCTTTCATTTCGTAATGTGTTGACCATGCCAAATTTTGAATGCTTCAAGAAAACTGTTAAAGTGACCCAAAATACTGCACCAATACAATTTTTGTCCAAACTCATCTGAAGCCTACAAGTTGTAATTATTAACAATTTATTAAGAACCAAATCTATACTCTTTGAGCTTTGCAAAATCAAGATGGAATTTTTTTATAAACATGACTAGAAACAGTGCTGTTTTGACCTAATTAATTCGCTAGCATACCTTGGTAGATAATCCTAAGGAAGAAAAGCTTGAAACACTTACAGACTTTTTTTCCGCCATAATGAAATTATAGTACTGCAGAAACCCTAAACGCTTCTATGGAGAGTGTCGATCAGTGTGAACTTCTACGCAAACCCTTAACGTCGCCTGAGGGACACACGAACAAACTTGCCTAGGATTTTTAGTTAAGGGGAAGGGGTTAGGGGGAAGAGCTCATGACTATAACACAATTATCACTTTTCGGCAAGGAAAAGTAGGTTGTCTTTGCTAAAAGAGAAAGAAAAAAGGGAAAATATCTTCATCTGAATCATAATTTATTCTTTTAAAATCAACTAGTGATTCAGGTGTCTCGAAAAATGAACTACAGAAAGAGGATTGTTGACAGAAGGGATAAAAGGGAATAAGCTAATTGTGCATGTGCCTTTTAATAAAAAATAAATCTTAAGACGTTTTTGATAAGTATGAAATCTCGCATGTGCTATTGGGTAAAATGTGGTTTATAGTTTCATACACCATTTTGACTGCTGCTGCTCTAACCTTGGGCTCATGTATAGAATCCTGAATGAGCGCATGCAAAATAATTAAGAATGGATTGAAACAATTACCTGAAAGTACTCTAACCTTGTAGTAACATGAATTGATGAAGATGAACAATAATACTATCAATCTGTAATATGAGTAGCTTGACCGTCCACTACGAACGTTTCTCGATTTACTCTGATGACGGGTGGAAAACTTCCGTGTGGCCGAACTGGTCGCTCGAAGTTGGTTGGAAAAACCTTGTTAATCATTTTTTTTCTAATATGAGTTGGCAGTCTCCAAGGTTATGGTGTAGCGGTAGGGCAATTAGTGTCTATTCTAGACATCCGCAGTTTGATCCCCAACTTCGACGTATTTGTATGAATTTTTCCTCCAAATAGGGTACGAACCGTGAGACGTTGGACTTCTAGACCATCCATGTGAGCGCTTCTTGATTTACCCTAGCGGCCAATGAAAAATTTTTGTGGAGCCGGATCGATCGCCCAAGATTAAAAAAATCTCATTAATCATTTCTAATATGAGTAGCCAAACTACAAATTTTGCAACAGAATCATTTACATAAAATTAGAAATTGGAACAATATTCCATGGATGAAAATGCACGGAAGCAATACCTGTTACAACTTGAAATATGTGGCTTCTCATAGATGGAAAATGCTTCACTACAAAATCATCTTCACGTCTTAAAACTTCCCCTAGATCAAAATAACACATTGAGAACACTTAGAATCAAAGGTCAAGTTCAGAAACTTGGAAGCATCTACAGAACTGAGATTAACCAAATTTAACGTGCCAAAAAATTCTTTTAAGCTCTGTCTTGTTTAATTTTCAATCAGTTCGACACTAGCTTACCTGTTGTGCTGGAAACATTAATCAATATCTTACAAATTCCATTGGGTGGGTTGTCATTAATAAACTATGTCCATTAGTTTCTTCCCCAATGTTTCGTGTTAGTTTTGTTGGTTTTTCTTCTTGAGCTAGATTTTGACAGCCCATACATGTTGGTGTATACCTGTTGGTGAGTATTTTATCCAAGAACTAATATGCTCTGTACTTCATGTCGATATCTAATTGGGCCTTCAACTCTTGGCAACCCAAAGACTTCAACATCATCAAACAAACCTTCTTGAGGAATTATAAAGAAAAAACGAACACATGCACTCCTTTACAAACTCTAAAAATTGCAAGGAAATAGGAGACTTTGGTCTTCAAGTTATTGTCCGAAAGAGTGACTTGAAAGTTCCCCAAAAGCCTAATCTTGTAAAGAACTATTTATTATTACAACCACAAGTGAATCTTTTAACATTGTACTCGTTTGATTCTTCTATTGCAACGCAAATTAACATGAATTGAATATTTTGATCGAAAGGTAATGGAAGATGCATGGTTCGATCAAATCACACACGATGTTATGTTTGTCTTAACGCAAACCTCCTCCGTGTGTAATTGTGTAGAGACGTGTCTTTTTATTCGAGTATGAATCCTAAAATGAATTTATGATGAATTTTAAAATATATGATCAACTAGTGGTGCAAATTTTATTACGGATACTGGAAAATTGGCAGTGCAGTGCTGCTGACCCATGGCAAAAGCGATCAAGACTCACATGAGTTGTCAAATGAAGGCTGAACCAACCCTAGCTCACCTTCACCAACTGCCCACTGCCGTTGCAATTGGTCAAGGTTGTAGCTCACCTGAACCCTCTCGTCCACACCAAATCACATTTCAAATTATTCGTTCCATTTGGTGGCCGTGCCACATCAAACTCCCACAATGCTCAACCTTGGCGAATGGCAAAACTTGCAAGAAAATTCATTTCAGAGTTTCAGAGCAAGAAATTATGAGATTGGAGGCAGAGTCAAGAAAAGAGCTGAGGTTTAAAGCGCCGGGCTGCTCATCGTCAAATGAGCAACAGCTTGCAGCAGTGTGATCGAGTTTGGGCATCCTCTGTTTCATCTCTTCTTTGTGTTCTTCTTCTTCGATGGAGCTGCCAAGTGGCCGGAGGAGTACTCGCCGGTACCGGATAGAAACCAAGTCGTTGTCCTACGACGTGCCGGCGCAGAGCCTTCCCCTGCCTCATTGCTCCGCCGCCGGCACTGGCAGGTCGGTTCTGAAGAATGTGAGCTGCGAGGCGCTTCCCGGCGAGCTCATGGCGGTGGTCGGCCCGAGTGGAGCTGGAAAGACTACCCTCTTGTCTGTGCTCGCCGGAGTGATACCCCCCAGCAAGGTCAGCGGCGAGATACTCGTCGACGCCCGTCCCATGGACGTGTCCCGATTCAGGCGAGTGTCCGGGTTCGTGACGCAGGACGACGCACTGTTCCCTCTCTTGACGGTGGAGGAGTCATTGGCGTACAGCGCCAGGCTAAGGCTACGCGCCACCGCCGATACTACCGCCTTCGTCCGGGTTAGAGAGCTGCTCAAGGACCTGGGCCTCACCCACGTAGCCAGTTCCAGAGTCGGCGGCGGCGGCGGCACTCGAGGCATTTCCGGCGGCGAGCGCCGCCGAGTCTCGATTGGCGTCGAGCTAGTGCACGATCCGGCGGTGCTCCTGCTCGACGAACCCACCTCTGGGCTCGATTCCGCCTCCGCCCTCCACATCATCAAGCTGCTCAAGTCCATGGCGCTCGTCCAAGACAAGACTGTTGTCCTTACCATCCACCAGCCGGGATTCCGCATCCTGGAGATCTTCGACCAGGTGGTGCTCATCTCCGGCGGCGTCGTTTGTCACCAGGGCCCCATCGCACTCCTGGAGAGCCGACTCAAAGAAGCGGGCTGCTGCGTCCCTCCGCACGTCAATGTGCTCGAGTTCGCCATGGACTCAAGCGACGCCATGGCAAGCCTCGAGGACTCACAACCCCCCACCCCCTACGCAGAGCAACTGCTCGTCAAAATGGCCAACGCAGCCCCCAAAGAAGACAACAAAGTCCTCTACGCCAATTCCCGGCACAAGGAGGTCCTCATCCTCACTGGCCGCTTCTTCAAGAACGCTTCCAGAAGCCGGGAGCTCTTCACCGCCAAAATGATCCAGTCCCTCGCCGCCGGCGTCGGGCTGGGTACCATCTTCATGAACGTTAGCAACATGCAAGCCCGCGTTGGCTTCTTCGCCTTCAGTCTCACCTTCCTCCTCTCCTCCACCACCGAAGGCCTCCCCATCTTCCTCCGCGAGAGGGCCATTCTGCAGAGGGAGACGTCGAGGGGCGCCTACCGCGTCTCCTCCTACGTCATCGCCAACGCGCTGGTGTTCATGCCCTTCCTCTTCGCGGCCGCCGTGCTGTACGCGACGCCAGTCTACTGGCTGGTGGGGCTACGCAGCGAGATGGAGGAGTTCCTCTACTTCACCCTTGTGGTGTACCTGGTGATGCTGATGGCGAACTCTTTCGTGGCCTGCTTCAGCGCGCTGGTGCCCAGCTTCATCATGGGCAACTCGGTCATCTCTGGCTTGATGGGATCCTTCTTCCTCTTCTCCGGCTACTTCATTGCCAAGGACAACATCCCCACCTACTGGGTCTTCATGCACTACCTGAGCTTGTTCAAGTATCCGTTCGAAGCGTTTGTGGTGAACGAGTATGGAGGAAGAAAGGGAAGGAGAGAGTGTCTGGATTGGGAGATCAAAAATGGGTGTGTTCTCGACGGGGGGATGTTCTTGAGGCAGCAAGGGGTGGAGGAGTCTCAGAGGTGGAGTCATCTAGGGGTGATGCTTGGCTTCGTCGTTGGCTACAGGGTGCTCTGTTTTGTCATTCTCTGCTTTAGATGTCACAGGATGAGGTAGAGCCCTCTAGAGCTAGAGGAAGAAGGATCCCCTTACTCGGTCCTGTTCCCAGTATTTTTTTTTTCCCTGTTCTTTGTTTATTATCTTTCTTAGATTTATTTCCTTGGTGCTGCACTGCAATTTATATAAGAAACTGGCTATAGTGGTTTATAACTAAAACTTGATAATCCATTTGCTTAAACTCTATGATCTTGTGACGTATATTCAAAGAAATATGAGTACAAAGACTAATAAAATTGAAATTTGTCAGGATTTAAATTTTACTTATTTTGATATTTATATGGATTATATTAAGTAAAAATAATAATTAACTAGACCTTTTAATTTTTTATTTTTTTGGAGGAAAATATTTGTATAGATGATTATTTATGTTATGTTATGTTTATTTGTTGTTTAAGTAAATAGTCTTAGTGTCTCGAGCACTACGTTGAATATATATTTTAATGTATGGTGATGGGGTTGAACCTCCCAGACTTGATACGTGGAACAAGAAAACTATGTATCTGGGTCCACATAGTCTCAACGATCTATCTTAGATTCCCGAGGTTAGGTCGGGCCTTAGACTCCTAAGATTACCTCGGAAAGGTAGATCTCGGAGACCAACTCGGTATGGTCTTAAACTCCAGAGACCACCTGAGGAAGACAGGTTCCCGAGACTCTCCCAGGAAAGAGATTCCCGAGACCACCTTGGAAAGGACGATCCCCGAGACTGTGGTGAATATGGACCGTAAAAACTTTTGCAGAACCTCATGGAAAACTCGTCTTTCGAATGTTTGTTCTAATCACAGAGTTAGTAGCATAATGGAAAACAAAAAGGAATGAAAAACAAAACAATAAATTGCACATGGCAATTTTTATTTGGTTCCCAACCCCCCAGGGTCAGTACGCCCAAGGCCTAAGCACGGGAAACACCCATCCACTAATGATCTCATTGTTGGATCGAGAGAAACGATAGAGGGGGGGGGTGAATATCCTTAAAACTTTTTCTTCGGATTAAGGAAAGAGTAAATGCAGCGGAAAACAAAACAATCACACAAAGAACACAAGTCTTTTACTTGGTTCGGAGTCGCAGTCGGCTCCTACTCCAAGGCCCACGGTTCTTGACCGTTTACTACGGGCAATTCTATAATCGTGCAAAGGTTTACAGATTTTGGTACTGTTGGGACCAGGTGCATGTTGACATGGATGCGGGTTCGTAATTTTAAAAATTAATTACGTGCAGCGGAAGGTTTAGCATAAATAATTTCTCAAATTATTTAACCACACATCTAAGCATGCAATTTTATCTTATGTAGACATGATCATATATTTAAAATTTTGCAGAAACGTAAATTAATTTACGTATTACCTCGCGTAACTCGAAGGAAGGGACGAGATCCAACCGTAAGCGTCCCTTGGAAGCTCCGCCTCTATTCGCGTCGACGCCGAGTATCTTCGGGATGACTTCGCAAAGCCACGAGTTTCGTGTTCTCGAGAACTACTAGATTCTCCGAGAACGTGACGAGAAAAACCAAGAGAGAAGTCGGAAGACTAACCACAAAAGGATGGCCGGAATCAAAATTCCCGCAAAGCAAAAGAAGAGGCTTGCGGCAAAAAGATCCTTGCGGCAAACTCTAATTCCGACAGCACCTTCTTCCGGCCAAGAGATGGCCGGAGCTTCCTTCTCCGGCAGCAGGTGGTGGTCGGCAGGGAAAGGGCAGGGGCGGCCGGCTGGCGCTCCTTCTTGGGGCTGGTTGGCGCACGGCAAGAAGGGGAGAAGAGAAGGAGAGAAAGAGAGGGAGAGAGCCTATGCCTTCATCTCTTCGATTATTTTTGAAGCTTTGCCTTGGGTCCTTTATATAGTAGCCTCTCAACTATCAAGCCTCTCAAATATGGAATAACTTATTCCATCATGCCAAGTTTGATTTTATATCATGGTTAAAATCATATTTTAATTCATGATAAAAATCAATCAAGTCTCTTCTCTCTTATGGAATAAATTTCCTTATCATGGTAAATCAATCCATGATTGATTTTATAAAATAAACCAATCCATGGCTCATTTTAATTTCCATGAAGAAATAAACCAAACCTTGGTTTATTATAAAACAAACCACACTTGGTTTATTTTATAAATTGATCCAAAAACTTGGTTCTCTCCCTTTGTTGTGGCCGGCCAAGCAAAGAGGATGGAGGCTCTCTTTGGTCGGCCCATCCAAGTCATGCCCCAATGAATTAAACTTATTTAATTCATCTATTAAGTCTTCAAAAGACTTAGCCATTTTACGCTTCCGATGCGTCTCTGAAAAATTCAGATTCGATTTATCATTTGGCTCAACCAAACCTAATCTCTCTTGATTGAAAAATCTAATTTTCAACTCGTTTTAAATCCCTCGGATTACTCGTAGTGCGTGTGACTAAATAGGCTTTCGATTTATGTTGGCCGTCTATAATTAATCAATTATAGAATGATTATGAGTGACACCTAGTAGTACATCATGATCCCCAATTAATCGAAAGATCAACGGTTGACCTCAGAATCAATTCTGAAACCCTTCAGCAGCTATAATGAATCGTGCCCCATTCCCTTCAGCATCTTATACCCACTTGGTTCAGGACATGGTCTATGTGTGTCAGTCCCCACTAGGCTGACTACATGACACCTAGCCCAAGTAACGTTTTCTCGTCTTATGGATTCTAATTACTCTCATGTATTTAAGAGATTCATACTCTGAACATGTCATGCTCTGGCTAGAGGCTTCGAGTAACAATCCGACGATAGGCCTCGGGTATACATCTCCTCGCAAGGAGTGGTGAATCCTTTATAGGCTGTTCAAACATCTTCGGGCACTTAGGCTTATACCCAATCATCCTGGGTCCACACCTCCTTGGAGATGCTTGCTTAAGATGTCAAAGTATAAGTCTCCATGACCATGATGACTTGAACACCGTAAGTCAAAGGAACATCGTACTTAAGCTGCAGTAAGAACTTCACTGATATATCTATATGTAGATTACCATATGAAGTTTTACAGCCAGTCACTCCAATGAACTAGTTCCCTTAACTAGCATTCATGTTTATCTCCGGACATCTCAATGTCACCAGCTAGTGAGAATCAGCTGATTAGAGAATAACCCATGCTAGTCTCAACAGAATTGATAGTGTCTGTATTTATCAATTCATCGACTAGGGACAATTTCAATACTTCACAATTGCACATGTAGAGATAATCACTAATTGTGAGTTCATCTCAAATTCTCTCATGCTGTGAATTGTATTGTGGACATTTAGTAAATGAGTTTAAGATCTCAATCAAATACACAAACATGTATACTCAAATAGTGAATATTCATTTATTAAAATAAATGATTACAATCATAAGGCTGCCTTAGGACACTTCTCTCATATCACTAACAAACTGTCACTTGGCCTAATGCCAATTGCTACGGTACCCAATACCACAGGCTCTAACATAACCCTCAAACTTGCTTTGAGGCAAGGCCTTAGTTAAAGGATCCGCTAAATTCCTTTCAGTGGGAATTTTCTCAATTTGTATATCATTCCTACTTATAATCTCTCTGATCAGATGATAGCGGTGAAACACATGTTTGGATCGCTGATGAGACCTTGGTTCCTTCGCTTGTGCAATAACTCCATTGTTGTCGCAGTAAACCGGTATTGCTTCATCAATGGTTGGAACCACACCAAGTTCTGAGACAAACTTCTTGATCCAGATTGCTTCCTTTGCTACTTTCGAAGATGCAATATATTCCGCTTCCGTGGTAGAATCCGCTACGGTGTCTTTCTTGGAACTCTTCCAACTTATTGCGCCTTCATTCAAAATAAATACGCATTCGGACTGAGATTTGGAGTCATCCTTATCTGTCTGGAAACTGACATCTGTATACCCACGTATTACCATATCACCTTCTCCATCTATTAGGAACACATCCTTAGTGCTTCTTAAGTACTTGAGGTTTGTCTTGACAGCCGCCCAATGATCCATTCCTGGATCAGACTGGTATCTGCTTGTGACGCTCAGAGCATACGATACATCGGGCCTAGTACATAACATAGCATACATGATAGATCCTATCGCGGATGCATAAGGAATCTATTCATGCAAATCCTCTCGTTTTCTATGCGCGGACACATAGACTTCGAAAGGTTTATCCCATGCTTGATGGGAAGGTAACCTTTCTTAGATTCCGACATGCTAAACCTTTCTAGCACTCGGTCTATATATGTAGACTGTGAAAGACCAAGCAATCGTTTTGATTTATCTCTATAGATTCTAATCCCAAGGATATAGGTTGCTTCTCCTAGGTCTTTCATGGAGAAAATTTTGGACAACCAAATTTTAACTGATTGTAAGACTGATATATCATTTCCTATAAGTAATATGTTATCGACATATAACACTAGGAATACGACTGCACTCCCACTAACCTTCTTGTACACACAAGGTTTGTCAGGATTTTATGAGAAATCAAACTCTTTGATTGTCTCATCAAAACGGATGTTCCAGCTCCTGGATGCTTGCTTTAGTTCATATATTGATCGTCGAAGCTTGCATACTTTGGTTTTATTAATCGATGTGAAACCTTCAGGTTGTATCATGTATACATCCTCAAGCAGGTTTCCATTAAGAAAAGCTGTTTTCACACCCATTTGCCATATCTCATAATCATAATGAGCTGCTATGGCCAGGAGCATCCGAATGGATTTAAGCATAGCTACTGGCGAATAAGTTTCGTCATAATCAATTCCTTGTTTCTGACGATATCCTTTTGCCACTAATCTAGCCTTAAAGGTAATAACATTACCTTCCATGTCAGTTTTCTTCTTGAAAACCCACTTGCACCCTATGGGCTTAATCCCTTCAGGTGGGTTAACCAAGTCTTATACTTGATTTTTGTACATGGAATCCATTTCCGACTTCATGGCTTCAAGCCATTTATCCCTTTCTGAATTTTTCAGAACATCTTCATAACTGATAGGTTCGTCATCGTTAATGAGTAACACGTTGTTCGATTCACTTATGAGAAATCCGTATCTCTCTGGAATATTGCGTGTCCTATCAGACCTACGAAGAAGTGGTGTTGTTTTAAGTTCAACTGATAGCTCATCATTATGAGTTATTGGTTGTGGGTCTAGACTAGGTGTCTCTGTAATGTCTATTGGAGTTTCTTGAACTTCTTCAAGTTCAATGCTACTCCGACTGTTTTCTTGTAAAAGAAATTCTTTTTCTAGAAATACAGCATGCCTTGAAACAAACACCTTTTGTTCCAAAGGATGATAGAATTGGTATCCTTTCGTTTCCTTAGGGTTTCCAATAAATAGACATTTATCAGACTTAGCATCTAATTTGTCTGATACAGTCCTCTTTACATAAGCAGGACAACCCCATATCTTTAGGTGAGATAAATGAGATTTCTTACTATTCCACGTCTCATATGGAGTAGTAGAGACTACCTGTTGGGACCGGGTGCATGTTGACAAGGATACGGGTTCGTAAATTTTAAAATATTTACGTGCAGCGGAAGAATTAGCATAAATAATTTCTCAAATTATTTTTAACTACGTATCTAGCATACGACCTTATGATGTGTGGACATGATCATAAATTAAAATTTTGTAGAAAAGTAAACTAATTTACTTTGTACCTCACGTAACTCAAAAAAAGGGACGAGATCCAACCGTAGCGTTCCTTGGAAGCTTCGCCTCTATTCGCGTCCACGCCGAGTTCTCTTCGGGATGACTTCGCAAAGCCACGAGTTTTGTGCCGACAAGAACTACTAGATTCTCCAAAGGCACAACTAGAATATCAAGAGAGAGATATTGAAACTAACCACCAAGTAACGGAATCAAGATTCCGTGAAGGAAGGAAGGAGTCGTGACCCGCTTCGTCTTGGTGGTGGCTCACGGCTAGGGAGGTGGCGCCGGCCCTAGAGGGAGAAAGGGGCGCCGGCCCTAGAGAGAGAAGGGGCGCCGACCCTAGAGAGAGAAAGGGTGGGCGCCGGCCCTAGAGAGAGAGGGAGAGAATGAGAGAACTTCTTAATCTCTTGATCAATTGGAATTCAAGGCTTGCCTTGGTTCCTTTATATAGTAGCCTCTCCATCGCCAAGTCTCCTCTTAACGGAATAAATTTTCATAAGAAATTTACCCTATAAATTTTCTTATGAATTATTCCGTTATGCTAAGTTTTATTATAACTAAATTTGTAATAAAACAAACTCATCTCTCCTTTTATTATGGAATAAAATTTATAAGAAATTTATTATATAAATTTTTCTTATCATGGAAAAATCAATTCATAATTGATTTTATAAATAAAATTAAACCAATCCATGGTTCATTTTAATTTCCACAAAAAGAATAAATTTCTATAAATTCCTTTATATAAATTTCTTTACATAAATTTCTTTATATAAATTTCTTTATATATCAATTTATTTATCCATAATTTTATAAAACAAATCGCACTTGATTTATTTTATAATTTAAACCAAATAAATTGGTTTCTCTCCATGTGGTGGCCGGCTAAACCAAGGAGGGTGGGCACCCTCTTTGGCCGGCCACATCAAGCCAAACCCTCGCGAATTAAACTCATTTAATTCGCCCAATAAGCCTTCAAAAGACTTAGCCATTTTAAGCTTCCGTTGCGCCTCTGATTAATTCAGATTCGACTTATCTCTCTTGATCGGAAAATCCAATTTTCAACTCGTTTTAAATCCCTCGGATTACTCGTAGTGCGTGTGACTAAATAGGCTTTCGATTTTCGTTGGCCGTCTATAATCAACCAATTATAGAACGATCATGAGTGGCACCTAGTAGTACATCATGACCCCCAATTAATCGAAAGATCAATGGTTGACCTCAGAAATAATTCGGAAACCCTTCAGCTGCTCTAATGAATCGTGCCTCATTCCCTTCACCATCTTATACCCACTTGGTTCAGGACATGGTCTGTGTGTGTCAGTCTCCACTAGGCTAACTACGTCACACCTAGCCCAAGTAACGTTCTCTCATCCTTTGGATTTTAAATTACTCTCATGTATTTAAGAGACTCATACTCTAAACATGTCATGCTCTGGCCAGAGGCTTTGAGTAACAATCCGGCGATAGGCCTTGGGTATACATCTCCTCACAAGGAGTGGTGAATCCTTTGTAGGCTGTTCAAACATCTTCGGGCACTTCGGCTTATACCCAACCATCCTGGGTCCACACCTCCTTAGAGATGCTTGCTTAAGATGTCAAAGTATAAGTCTCCGTGACCAAGGTGAGTTGAACACCACAAGTCAAAGAAACATCGCACTTAAGCTGCAGTAATAACTTTCATTGACATATCTATATGTAGATTACTATATGAAGTTTTACATCTAGTCACTCCAATGAACTAGTTCCCTTAACTAGCATTCATGTTTATCTCCGGACATCCCAATGTCACTAGCCAGTGAGAATCAGCTGATTAGAGAATAACCCATGCTAGTCTCAACAGAATTGATAGTGTCCGTATTTATCAATTCATCGACTAGGGATATTTTTCAATACTTCACAATTGCACATGTAGAGATTATCACTAGTTGTGATTCCATCACAAATTCTCTCATGCTGTGAATTGTATTGAGGGCATTCAGTAAATGAGTTTAAGATCCCAATCAAATACACAAACATGTATACTCAAATAGTGAATTTTCATTTATTAAAATAAATGTTTACAATCATAAGGCGATTGCCTTAGGACACTTCTCTCATATTACTAACACTACCTTGGTCGGGACTCTGTTTAGTAAGTAAACAGCTGTCTTAAGCACATAGCCCCAAAAGGATTTTGGAAGAGTTGCATGATTCATCATAGATCTAACCATGTCCATCAAGGTTCGGTTATGCCTCTCAGATACACCATTATGCTGTGGTGTATATGGCGGAGTCCATTGAGACAATATCCCATTGTCCCTAAGATAATCTTGAAACTCTTGGCTTAAGTATTCACCACCCCGATCGGATCGAAGTATCTTAATACTTTTGCGAATTTGTTTCTCTACTTCACTTCTGAACCTTTTGAATTTCTCAAAAGCTTCAGATTTATGTTTCATTAAGAACACATACCTGAATCCTGAGTGATCATCGATAAAGGTAATGAAGTAGCTATAACCTCCTTGTGCAAGAGTTGACATTGGTCCACATATATCAGTATGTATTAGACCAAGCAATTCTCCCACTGGTTTACCTTTTCCGGAAAAGGGTAATTTGGTCATCTTGCCTTTTAAGCATGATTCGCATGTATTAAATGAACCGGGTTCAAATGATTCCAGAATTCCACATCGGTGTAATTTGGTCATGCGTTTCTTACTTACATGGCCAAGACGACAATGCCACGTATAGGAGTCTATTTGATTATCTATTCGAGCACGTTTGTTGCTAACTTCGATATTGAAAATGTCACCGGATAAATCTAACGTGTAGATACCATTGCATAAAGTTTCGGTCCCATAAAGAACACCATTTAAAGTTATGTAACAGCAATTGTTACTAAAAATTAAATGATAACCTTTTCTTTCAAGCATGAAATAGATACAATGTTCTTTATTAATGAAGGAATAAAATAACAATTATACAATTCTAAGACAAGTCCAGTAGGGAGCTTTAGCAAATATGTTCCGATGGCAACAGCAGCAATCTTTGCTCCATTTTCAACTCGCAAATTTGCTTCTCCCTTGACGAGTCTTCTTCTATTCCTTAGCCCCTGTATGTCATTACATATATGTGAGCTACACCCAGTATCAAGTACCCAGGTGTACGAGGAAATAGAGTGACATTCAATAACGAAGATACCTGAAGAGGATGGGGCATCGGATGCCTTCTTCTTCAAGGACTCAAGATAAACCTTGCAGTTTCTCGCCAGTGTCCCTCCTTGCCGCAGTGATGGCAAGTGCCTTTTGGTGCATTTTTAATCTTTTTGGCCTTTTTCTTCCTTCTCTTATTTTGTTCTTTGGGCTTCTTCTTAGAGCCTTTCTTTGAGGAACCAACTAATAGTATCGTCTTCTGATCCTGCTTTATAGAAGCCTCTACAGTCTTCAGCAGGTTAAGCAACTCAGGAATGGTAGTCTCCAGTTTGTTCATCCGATAGTTCATCACAAACTGTGAGTAACTCTTGGGCAAACAATGCAGAATTAAGTCTATACTTAGTTTGTGATCCATTGCAAATCCGAGTGTGCCTAGTCGCTCAATGTACCCCAACATCTTCAACACAAACTGTGAGACAAAAGTGCCTTCCTGCATCTTAGAGGTGAAGAGGAGTTTGGAGACCTCAATCCTTTCGGATCTCGCCTGCTCGTCAAACAGCTCATGAAGATAGAAGACGATGGTATGAGCATCCATATGCTCATGCTGCTTTTGTAGCTCAGGTACCATAGCGGCCAGCACAATGCAACTCGCAAGTTCAGAATCGGCCACATGTTTCTGATAGGCCACTAACTGGTCTGGAGTTGCATCTTCAGTAGGATGGTTGGGAAGTTATTCTTCAAGGACATAAGCAAGCTTTTCTGCCTTGAGGACTATCCTCAGGATTCGATGCCAGTCCATGAAGTTCGGCCCAGTCAGCTTATTGATGTCCAAAATGGAACGCAAGTTCAGAGAAGACATGATCAGGTGATTATCCTAGAAATATAAATTGAGCTTTTGTGATAAGAATGATAAAGAATACATCAATATACATTAATTAAATTCTATTTATTTTTCGAATTGAATAACCCTTTTTATCAATTCGGGAGATCGTAGGAACATCTCCAAATAGGTTGATATCCAACCATAGATAAGAACAACCATGGCTAGAGTCCATCAAGTTATTCTTAGCTATGAAGGTAGGTAATTATACCGATTACATATTATATATATGTAACTATCACATTATGCTATCAACTAATTGAATGTTTGCATAAATCATTGGGTTGTTAACTCATTAACAAGTATGCAACAATATACATAGCACCCAACTGCACCTCTCTTTACATCGACCTTGGCTGTGGCACAACAAATCGATGCTCCAAGCTTAAGGCTGACCCATTAATCAAGAAATAGTTTTAACATGGTTGGAGCTCATTCAACCGTTTAGTCAGGCTTGGATGTGTCCAACAACCAAAACTAAGGATTGACCTCTACTCCAACTATATTAATCATAAACTAATTCCATGGTTTGAACATGTTGAGGTTCAGGCCGGGCATGGATGTGCCCATCAACCCAAACAAGAAGCAAAACTCCGGTTCAACCATATTAATGGAAGGTGTTGTCCTTAATATTTTGTAAGGGATTTTGGGTCTCATACTTTTTCTTTTATGCACATTCATGACATATAATTATGTCATGTTCTAAGATTTCCTTAATAAAGTATGTATGTGACTTAATTTATCAAGTCTCATTAATTGAATTAGGAACCAGATTTCCTAATTCTAATTTTATACTTTATTCAAGGAATTATTTTTGGGAAATAATTTCCTAAATTATCATAATTAATTTCAAAATTAATATGTTTAAGACTTTGATTTCTCTAAATCAAATCTGATTAAATTAAGAGACAGATTCCCTTAATTCAACCACATATTATTTTCATGAAAATCTTATTTAAAGAAATACACTCTATAGGAAACAATTTTCCTAATTAATTTTGGAGACAATAATATGTAAGAGCATCACCTCATAAATCAAATAAGGAAATTATTGTTTGAGAATCACCTCAAAAATATTCAAGATTTGATCACATATTTTATTTATGGAAAATTAATATCAATAACTTAATTTGGATGACTCCCCGGGGCTCAATCCAAATTAATCATTTAACAGCTTAAATCCAGTTTAGGAAATTTAATTATAACAACTAACTTTAAATTGGATGGCTCCCTGAGGCTCAATCCAAAATAAAGAATTTTGTAAATAATTTAATTTCCAATTATGAATTTAAATGCCAATTAATATTCCCATAATTTATCTAGACATTCTTGAAAGAAAGTGCCCAAAATTGCGAGCTTTCCATAAATGGAAAGTTTCCGAAAATAAATGGTTTTTAGAATAATTGTAAGTTTATGGTATAAAGAAAACTTACGTATTTCCAAACTTGGAAATTTTCCAAAACGGTAAATTTCCAAAATTGGAAAGTTCCCAAAAATGGAAAGTTTTCACAATTATCATAAAATTTCAGAAACAGAGATATTTCAAAAGTTTACGAAATTTCATGAGGATTTCCAAACTTTGAAATTCCTAAATCGAAAATTTACCATAATTGGAAAGTTTCCATAATTGAAAATTTTCCAAAATTTAGATCATGACAAAGCTTCCGCAAAAACAATTATATGATTATGTCGAACACAAACTTGGCTCTGATACCACTGTTGGGACCGGGTGCATGTTGACATAGATGCGGGTTCGTAATTTTAAAAATTAATTACGTGCAGCGGAAGGTTTAGCATAAATAATTTCTCAAATTATTTAACCACACATCTAAGCATGCAATTTTATCTTGTGTAGACATGATCATATATTTAAAATTTTGCAGAAACGTAAACTAATTTACGTATTACCTCGCGTAACTCGAAGGAAGGGACAAGATCCAACCGTAAGCATCCCTTGGAAGCTCCGCCTCTATTCGCGTCCACGCCGAGTATCTTCGGGATGACTTCGTAAAGCCACGAGTTTCGTGTTCTCGAGAACTACTAGATTCTCCGAGAACGTGAAGAGAAAAACCAAGAGAGAAGTCGGAAGACTAACCACAAAAGGATGGCCGGAATCAAAATTCCGGCGAAGCAAAAGAAGAGGCTTGCGGCAAAAAGATCCTTGCGGCAAACTCTAATTCCGCCAGCACCTTCTTCCGGCCAAGTGATGGCCGGAGCTTCCTTCTTCGGTAGCAGGTGGTGGTCGACAGGGAAAGGGTAGGGGCGGCCGGCTGGCGCTCCTTCTTGGGGCTGGTTGGCGCACGGCAAGAAGGGGAGAAGAGAAGGAGAGAAAGAGAGGGAGAGAGCCTATGCATTCATCTCTTCGATTATTTTTCAAGCCTTGCCTTGGGTCCTTTATATAGTAGCCTCTCAACTATCAAGCCTCTCAAATATGGAATAACTTATTCCATCATGCCATGTTTGATTTTATATTATGGTTAAAATCATATTTTAATTCATGATAAAAATCAATCAAGTCTCTTCTCTCCTATTGAATAAATTTTCTTACCATGGTAAATCAATCCATGATTGATTTTATAAAATAAACCAATCCATGGTTTATTTTAATTTTCATGAAGAAATAAACCAAACCTTGGTTTATTATAAAACAAACCACACTTGGTTTTTTTTATAAATTGATCCAAAAACTTGGTTCTCTCCCTTTGTTGTGGCCGACCAAGCAAAGAGGATGGAGGCCCTCTTTGGTCGGCCCATCCAAGCCATGCCCCAATGAATTAAACTTATTTAATTCATCTATTAAGTCTTCAAAAGACTTAGCCATTTTACACTTCCGATGCGTCTATAAAAAATTCAGATTCGACTTATCGTTTGGCTCAACCAAACCTAATCTCTCTTGATTGGAAAATCTAATTTTCAACTCGTTTTAAATCCCTCGGATTACTCGTAGTGTATGTGACTAAATAAGCTTTCGATTTATGTTGGCCGTCTATAATTAATCAATTATAGAACGATCATGAGTGACACCTAGTAGTACATCATGATCCCTAATTAATCGAAAGATCAACGGTTGACCTCAGAAACAATTCTGAAACCCTTCAGCAGCTATAATGAATCGTGCCCCATTCCCTTCAGCATCTTATACCCACTTGGTTCAGGACATGGTCTATGTGTGTCAGTCCCCACTAGGCTGACTACGTCACACCTAACCCAGGTAACGTTTTCTCGTCCTACGGATTCTAATTACTCTCATGTATTTAAGATATTCATACTCTGAACATCTCATGCTCTGGCCAGAGGCTTCGAGTAACAATCCGACGATAGGCCTCTGGTATACATCTCCTCGCAAGGAGTGGTGAATCCTTTGTAGGCTGTTCAAACATCTTCAAGCACTTCGGCTTATACCCATTCATCCTGGGTCCACACCTCCTTGGAGATGCTTGCTTAAGATGTCAAAGTATAAGTCTCCATGACCAAGATGACTTGAACATCGTAAGTCAAAGGAACATCGCACTTAAGCTGCAGTAAGAACTTCACTGACATATCTATATGTAGACTACCATATGAAGTTTTACAGCCAGTCACTCCAATGAACTAATTCCCTTAACTAGCATTCATGTTTATCTCCGGACATGTCAATGTCACCAGCCAGTGAGAATCAGCTGATTAGAGAATAACCTATGCTAGTCTCAACAGAATTGATAGTGTCCGTATTTATCAATTCATCGACTAGGGACAATTTCAATACTTCACAATTGTACATGTAGAGATAATCACTAGTTGTGAATTCACTACAAATTCTCTCATGCTGTGAATTGTAATGTGGAGATTCAGTAAATGAGTTTAAGATCTCAATCAAATACACAAACATGTATACTCAAATAGTGAATATTCATTTATTAAAATAAATAATTACAATCATAAGGCGATTGCCTTAGGACACTTCTCTCATATCACTAAGAGGTACAAGAATATTGCTGTAAATAAAAGAGTTACACTTTTCGCTACCGACGCCTGATGTGGATCGTACTTCGGAGCAGAGGGTCGTCGTCGGCGCTAAAATCCCGATATCGGAGTTTGCCGGAGCAGAGCGCTTGAACGAAAAGCTTGGAGGCGTTAGAAAGTTATGTTTCTGAAGCCTTGGGCTCGAGCCCCTTTTATAGTGCTCCTGGGGGTGCCTGATTCACTGGGGGCACCTGACATGTGCCTTCAGATCGAAGTATCTTCATCCGCAGCTCGGTCAGCGCTTATCCCCTTCAAATCGACCTCTGGAGCTGACTGGGGCGGCCGAGACCTCCTGGGCACCTAGCTTGACTTGGTCCGCTGGTTTCGTGGCTAATTTTTTGCTTCGATTACTCTCTGGCTTTGACCTTGGGCGTCCGGCACCTCCCGGGCGCCTAGCCCAGTGTGATTTCGAAGCGTTCTTGCTTCTTTGCTTGTTTGGCTTTGACCTTGGGCACTCGGGACCTCCCGGGCGCCTAGCCCAGCTTCTTTCACCCTTCCTTTGGGGGCATTCTGAGCTGCAGACACACACTCCTTCGGTCCTGCAACCAAGGTTAGTTCTAAAACAACCAAAGCAAGAATATTAGTCAATATTTACAGCTGTAGCTGTCTTGGTTTTGACTTCGGGTGTCCAAAATGGAACCCTAGTTCGAACCAATGCCTAATGTTCCCTCGACGGGGAACGCGTCCTCACCTACTCCTCTCAAGAGAGTTTACCTTTACCAAACCGGCTCCTCCAGTTGGACTTTTGCCCAGCTTTACTCACCAGGTCTTCGTGCCGAATCTGCGACCAGGTCTTAGTGCGCAGCTTTACTCACCACTTCTTCGGTGCCCAGCCCTCGGCCAGGTCTTAGTGCCCAGTCCACGACCAGGACTTCGGTGCCCAGCCCTTGGCCAGGACTGAGTTGCCTAGTGTTCATAGGACTTTTCCTGCACACTTGAGTAACTTTATTAGATCACAAATAGTACTTAACTTTGAATCCTTTGCCAATATCAAAACAAGGTTCGATATGGTGCTTCCTGCACTAACATTCTCCCCCTTTGTGATTTATGGCAACACAATTCAAAGTTAAGTAAAAACTTATAACAATTAAGAAAATAAGGTAAAAATCAATGAAGTATAGCAGTTTATGAACAGAATAAATGTCGATTTGAAAAAAATCCTTTATTTCTCATACTCCCCCTAAAATCCTGAATATTTGTGTTATTAAACACTTAACTTTGTCCTCCCCCCCTTGACATATATCAAAAACATACATGGGTGAACAAGGTTTCTAATAGGGAGTTTTGAGTTTTTGTAAAACTTCTAAGATTTTGACAAAGTGTTTTTAAAAAATGGAGTAAAAGCATCAATAAAAACTTTTTACACTTAGATAATTTTCCATTTTTAAAAGTTTTGCAAGCCTAAATTTTGTTAAAAAACTTTTACGTACAAGGCTTTGCAAGAAGAATTCTACTAAAAAATTTACTTAGGCAAGATTTTGAAGGCAAATTTCCCTTAAAAAGTTTCAACTTTGAGAATTTGGAAAAAATTTGTTTACAAAAAAATTGCACACTTAGAAGAATTTGTTTGGAAACACTTTAGACCTTTTGAAAAACAAAATCTTTAAAAAATTTCTAGTCAAGTTTTTCACCAAAAAATTTTACTTAGAAACATTTGTCAAAAATTTTCAAAAGGTTTTTTCTCAGACAAATTTTGTTTACTAAGGAAAATTTTACTTAAGAGAAAAACATACACTCAAAACAATTTTGAAACACTTAGAAATATTTTGAAAATTTTGAAGGTATTTTGACAGAACTTTGAAAAATTAACTTAGCACTTAAATAGAAATTTGAGGTACTTAGAAATTTTTGTTTTACTTTTTGAAAAAGAGATGAAAATTTAAATATTAAAAAAAATTCTTCTCTCTCTCATTCTTTCTCTCCCCCTTAATGTGAAACTCTTCTCCTTATGTTTTAGACCATTTCCAATTGCAAAAACTGAAACATTGCACAAGGCTCCCTTATGATTTGAAATTTTCCCCTTGAAGCTTTTTGACAAAATACTTGAAAAGAGTTCTAAGTATAAACATACTCACAAGTTCAGTTTGAAATGAAACAAAATTTTCTGGGTATCACAAAGGAGATTCTATGTTAGAAAAACCTTAGGTTAAAGTGAAAATATTTTTGAGAGCTTCTATGATAAACTTTCTTTGAAAAATATATTTTGAAAGAGATTTAAAATTTGTGTATCAAAGCTTATGAGTCTTGAAAATATAAAAATTTGAGCAAAAAAATAATCCTAAGTAAAATAATGTCAAGAATTATGATAATTTTTAAGTAACAAAATTTTGAAAGAATGAAGAATTGATGCTCAAAAATAGAATTGGAGTCAAGTGTATATTCTTAATGAGTCCATGCATGATAATCAACAAAAAATATTTCATCAATAAGTTAACTTGTTTTGAATATTTTGAAAAATGCAAATACAAAAAAAAACAAGTACTTTTGAACAATTGTCTTTAAAACATAAGTATTTTGAAAAATTTTATGAATTTGAAAAAACATAAGTACTTTTAAAAAAAATTATTTTTAAAAGATAATATTTTACTTGACTTAGTTTCTTTTCCAGTCTTACACAATCCTAGGAAACCTTGTTGACTACAAGGATATTTTCCTAAGTGTCCTGAAAATTTTTCAAATTCAAGTAAATATTATTTTCCATAAGTGTTTAAAAAAAATGAAAGTATTTAAACAAACTCCCTTATATTTTTAGACGGATTTAAATAATGCAGTACATAAAAACATATTATTTTGAAATTAGCAATTTTTCCAGTTTGACCTCCCGCTAAACTTGACCCAGTCCTAGGAAGCTTGTTGACCACAAGTATTCTTCCTCTGAGTCTTTAGGGTTGGTTTAGACCACAAGAATTATTTAATAATTCAAAACAAATAATTGCCAAAAAAACTTGTCAGAAAATCTTCTTTTGAGTTAGACTTCCCCTAAATTTGACATATCCTAGTAGTCCTTATAGATCATGAAGTGGACCTTCCTCTCTATCTTTTGGGTTTATTAAAATCAAAAGAATAGTTTTGAATAACAGTATGGTAATTTTCAAGAAGATAATTTTAGAAAATTCAATTTGAAATGAAGATAATTTTTAAATCATAAGCCCCATTTTCGAAAAACATTTTGAAATGATAATGGTTTTAAAGCAAAAGGTTTTTTTTGAAACATCTGAATATAATTTTTTTAAAAATAAAAAACTCCCCCTATATCTGACATCGTCCGACTCTATCTAAGCTCCTTAAGGGACTTCAGTGTTGACCCATTTTGACTGATTAGTAATTAAGTTAATCAAGTCCTGGATCATAGTTATCAAGTCCTAGATCATAGTTATCAAATCCTAGATCATAGTTATCATTCAATCAAGACTTAGTTTGATGAGTTAATTTTGAAAACAAATGAAATTCAATTTTTGAAACATGTTGAGTGAAAACATATAGAGTTAGTTTAGATTTAATTTTAGAAAAAAAATAAAGTTGATTTTGAAATTTTGAATAACATTATTAGGTCCTAGACATCTCACCCAGTTCTACAGGACAAAACAGGTTACCTTATCTATTTTATGAGATGTTTTATTTTTATCTTCGAATTAGTGTTAAATCTAATATTTACTTAAAATTTGTGTTAGATTCAAATCTGACAATAGTAAAGTGAATTTTATTTTCTATAATTGGTTTCCAGGTCTTGGTGAGGCACTAGGCCTTCTTTAGCCGTAGCCTTATTTGATCATCAACCCTTTCCTTGACAAAGCCTTTTATAGAAAATTCATCTTCAAGTTACTCCTTGAAATATTTTAGTCTAACTAGTTTGGTCTTGGATCGGTAGCTTCGACTAGTACCACCAGACTAAACAGACCAAGTAGGACATACTTGACCTTATTAGAAGGGCTTCCCTAACGTACAATCATCTCACCTCCATCCAATACTATGTTGTTCAAATTTTAATTAAATCATTTGTCCTCAAACTATCCAATTCTAAATCCAAGCATAAAAAGCTAAGTAAAATTATAATGAGGGGAAATTTCTGGATTTTCTAAGTTAGCAAGATTATTAATTAGTTTTTCTAGTATATCAATTTTAATTTTTAAAGTCTCATTATCATGTCTTAATTTTCTGAAGTTTGAATTAATTAATTTGCATGAATTAATTATGTTATTTAAGCATGCATCCATATCTAAATTTGACCAAGGGAGATTAATTAAACTATCAGTATTCATGGTAAAGAGTGGATTTTGATATAAATTAAAGTTACCCGTATTGATAGGTTGTCCTGGATCTTTGGATCTTCTATCTGTGCATTCATCTTTGTAATTCCCAAACTCCTGGCACTTGAAGCATTGGATGCGACTTTGTCCTTTCGTGCTTTTGGAGCTGGTTCCTTTGTTGCCGTTGATGGTGTCGTTCGTATCTTACGAGTAGGACACTTACTTTTGTAGTGCCCTCTCTCCCTCCATGTGTAACAAATTACATGTTTTTTTAAATTTGAATTTTCAAATTTACCTTTTGATTCCTAATTGGGAATCTCCCCCTTGATTCTTGTCGTCTCGGATCTAGACTCATCTTCTGATTCCGTGTCTGAGTCGGACTCGGGTACAGGTTGAAGCTTCTTCTTTGGTGGTTCTTTTGGAGTTTTCCCTGCAATAGAATTTACACCTTCCTCGACCATTATAGTATTTATTTGATTATTTAAATCTAATTTTGAAAAGAATTTGAAATCGGTTACCATCTCAGTCAATTCGTGGTCTGATTCTGGTTCGATTTCGACTTTGGATTCGGGTTCAGACTCTAATTCGGCTGTCTGTGCTTGGACCAAGAGTGCAAGATAACTTAGGTGATCTTCTTCTTCATTTAATTCGTCCGATGATTCGAACATCTTTCCTTCAAAGACCTCGATGTTGTAAGTGTCTTCATGTAGGTTAATCAGTTTTTCCCACATCTCTTAAGCACATTTGAATGGTCCAATCTGCTTGAATACTTCTTTTGTTAGGCCGCATTGTAGGATTACAGTTGCCTTTGCATCTGCCTCGATCTTCCTCAGAGTTGGTTCATCCAATTTATCCCAGGCGATCGACATTCCATCTTCTGTAGGTACTGTAAACCCCGTTTGGATTATCATCCATAGATCTAGATGGGCTTTTAGGTGGGATTCCATTAGACCTTTCTAGGTTCTGAAGTTCTCGCTAGAGAATAAAGGCGGACGAACACTGTTCCACTCTTGATTGACCATTAAGGATAAATCTTGCACCAAAAAAAAGAAAAAATAGAAATATACCAAGATTTGGTCTTGGATTAGTAGTGCGGGAGAAGGAAAAAAAATATCCCAAAATAAATATTGCACAAATTTTGAGGTGGAATAATAAATAATAATAATAATAAGTTTTGACAAATTTTTGAAAATGTTGGCTTTATCAATTCTGATTAATGATGAAAAAGTAAAACTTCAATGTTTGGGAGAAATTTTGCTCAAATTAAGGTAGCACAAATTTCGAGAAAAAAATATTAAAATAATAGAAAAAAAAGTTTATGACAAATTTTCAAAAACTGATCATTTTATCAATTCTAACTTATGGTGAAAAAAATAAGAATTCAACCCACCCATAGATATTATTTATTTAAAATAAAAAACAAAAAAGATCGAGTGGTGTTGCACCAACCTCAATTAACGAGAAACAAATGAAATAAAATTAAAAATTTCGTAAATCCAAAAAAAACTTTTAAACTGGTGGTTGCACCAAGTTTGACCCGCCCACTCTGATACCACTTGTTGGATCGAGAGAAACGATAGAGGGGGGGGTGAATATCGTTAAAACCTTTTCTTCGGATTAAGGAAAGAGTAAATGCAGCGGAAAACAAAACGATCACACAAAGAACACAAGTCTTTTACTTGGTTCGGAGTCGCGGTCGGCTCCTACTTCAAGGTCCATGGTTCTTGACCGTTACTGCGGGCAATTCTATAATCGCGCAAAGGTTTACTGATTTTGGTACAAGAATATTACAGTAAATACAAGAGTTACACATTTCGTTATCGACACCCGATGTGGATTGTACTTCGGAGCAGAGGGTCATCGTTGGCGCTGGAATCTCGAGATCGGAGTTTGCCGGAGCAGAGCGCTTGAACGAAAAGCTTGGAGGCGTTAGAAAGTTGTGTTTCTGAAGCCTTGGGGTCGAGCCCCTTTTATAGTGCTCCTGGGGGCGCTTGATTCGCTGGGAGTGCCTGACACGTGCCTTCAGATCGGAGAACCTTCATCTGCAGCTCGGTCAGTGCTTATCCTATTCGAATTGGCCTCTGGAGCTGACTGGGGCGCCCGGGACCTCCTGGGCGCCTAGCTTGACTTGGTCTGCTGGCTTCGTGGCTGATTTTGCTTCAATTACTCTTTGGCTTTGACCTTGGGCGCCCGGGACCTCCCGGGTGCCTAGCCCAGTGTGATTTCGAAGCGTTCTTGCTTCCTTGCTTGTTTGGCTTTGACCTTGGGCACTCGGGACCTCCCGGGCGCCTAGCCCAGCTTCTTTCCCCCTTCCTTTGGGGGCATTCTAAGCTGCAGACACACACTCCTTCGGTCCTGCAACCAAGGTTAGTTCCAAAACAACCAAAGCAAGAATATTAGTCAATATTTACAGCCGTAGCTGTCTTGGTTCTGACATCGGGTCTCCCATATGGAACCCTAGGTCGAACCGATGCCTAATGTTCCCTCGACGGGGAACGCGTCCTCACCTACTCCTCTTAGGAGAGTTTACCTTTTGCCAACCGGCTCATTCGGTTGGACTTTTGCCCAGCTTTACTCACCAGGTCTTCGTGCCCAATCTGCGACCAGGTCTTAATGCCCAGCTTTACTCACCAGGTCTTCGGTGCCCAGCTCTCGGCTAGGTCTTAGTGCCCAGTCACGACCAGGACTTCAGTGCCCAGCCCTCGGCTAGGACTTAGTTTCCTAGTGTTCCTAGGACTTTTCCTGCACACTTGAGTAACTTTATTATATCACAAATAGTACTTAACTTTGAATCCTTTGCCAATATCAAAACAAGTTCGATATGGTGCTTCCTGCACCAACACTCATTTTCGAACTTTCCAGAGGCGGAGAAACCCATCTTACAGTGCAAGATTTACATTAAAAAATATTAAAGAAATTAAGTACGGAAAGTAAATTAAACCAAACAGAAAGTGTCGAAGACTCGGCCGATCTGGAACTCCGAAGTGCCGCGCACTTCCTCCTGGAGCTTCCTTGGTCGTAGAGCTTCACTGTTAGCGCTTTGTCACCACTTGGAAGGCTCAGATGATCTTCGAATTGTTTTACTGAGTTGAGGGGTCGACGCCCATTTTATAGGCTTGTTACTGGGCGCCTGTGTTCAATGAGGCGCCTCATAGAGCTTGGTCAAACCTCATACTTCACGTTGAACTCACAGCAGTTGATAAGGCCCAGTCTAGGGCGCCTGTGTTGAAGGAGGCACCTGATTCATTCAGGTGCCTGTATCAATGAGGCGCCTGGTTCATTGAGGTGACCTGTATAATGGGGGCGCCTAGCAGCCAGGTCTCCAACCCTGTTGGGTGTTTTTTTGCCTCCTTTGTTTTCAATTTTAGGTACCTGTAAGATACATAAATACAAGGCAAATACATGTGCAATCTTAGCCTTAATGATTTGGTTCTGACTTTGGATTTCCGCGAAACCCCAGGTCGAACCGACACCTAAGTTCCCATCCCCGGGGAACACACCTTTCACCTTCTCCTCTCAGGAGGCAGTTGCCACCCGGCCCATCCGGTTGGATTTTTACCCAGCTTTACACACCAGGACTTTTGCCCAATCCTATGACCAGGACTTAGTGTCTAACTTCACTTGTCAGGACTTTTGCCCAGATTCACTCACCAGGACTTATTGCCCAACTTCACTCATCAGGACTTAGGTGCCCAGCCCTCGGCCAGGACTTAGTGCCCAATTCCACGAATCAGAACTTAGTGCCCAACCCTCGGTCAGGTCTTAGGTACCTAGCCCTCGGCCAGGACTTAGTGCCCAATTCCACGAACCAGGACTTAGCGCCCAGCCCTCGGTCAGGTCTTAGGTGTCCAACCCTCGGCCAGGACTTAGTGCCAAATTCCACGAACCAGGACTTAGTGTCTAGGTTAACTAGGACTTTGGTTCACTTTGGTAATCTTTTCTTGACTCACCCTTCCCTTGTTCAATGTATCATCGACTTAAGCATATTATCAAACATTGAAATAATTAGAGGAGGACATCACTAACGCATCTTGCACCAACAGTGACCACCCCGGGAAGGCGGATCCCCGAGACCCACTCGGGATGACCTTAACTCCAGAGACCTCCCCGGGAAGACAGGCTCCTGAGGCCTTCCTGGGGGATAAGACTCCCGAGACCCTCTCGGGAGTGCAGAGCCCAAAGAGTCACACACCCGATAACCCAATTCCAATAACAGTTCCCCTTTCTTATTCAGGAAAGTTAGCAGATAATTATTATCCTTTATATGCGATAATTAAGGCCTTAATAATCACTGGAGTCGTTACTTAAGAGTTATCAGGTAACCGGCAAAGAGGGAACGTGGAGGAGAACATGGAGGGACGTGCAACCAAGCTCTCAGGTATATAAGGTACTTCAACTCCTAGGTAAGGGGGATAGGCTCTCTAAACTTAGAACTTCCTCCTTGATTTTTCTTCCTACAAGCGACCAGAGTGCTGACTTGAGCGTCGGAATGGGCTCCGCCGAAAAATCTCTGCATGTTCCCATTAACGCTCGTGTTGATCTCGCAGGGTGGGATCTCCTTTCCTTTCATTATCGTCCTCGTAGGCTGGACTCTGGTGAGTCATCGTCCGCGTTGATTCCTTCCGGAACAAGTTTGGCGTCGTTTGTGAGAACACAAATCAAAGCACCAGAAGGAGCAACGTGATGACAGAGCCGGAGGGACAACCCATTGTTTTGACGAAAGAAGAACTAGATCGACATGTGGCAAACGCCGTCAAAGGAGTGCTCGAGCGACACCAAATCGAGCAAGCTGCCTTATGGCGAGTGTGTAACGCCCGCCTTTTTCCCACACCTTATGGTGTGGCGAGAAAGCGACGTTACGCTAACATACATTGTACACATATAAATATCCTAATGCAGCGGAATAATTTTTTCTTCTACACATGTGTTTAACCATACAACTAATCCATGAAACATATATACATGCCTAAATTATCATTCATGAACATGGTGACGTTGTAACTTAGCATATTATCAGCATACATAGCATCATGATATAAACTTTCCATAACTTATCCATAAGCATCATAAGTAGCAAGTAACTTATCCATAAACATCAGGAGTAGTAAGTTGTTTATTAGGCATAACTATCATCAGTTTAGCATAAACCAAAGGAGGCATTATAAACACAAGACATGCGATAGGTGTAAATAGAAGAATCCCTTGCCATGTCACCGCCACACACACACATGCTCTTGCCCCTCCTGCTGCTTCCCTTAGTAACCTCTTGCTTGATCTGCGGTACGAGGAAAATAAGACTATAAGCACATAGGCTTAGTAAGACCCTTTCCTACTCACTAAAACCATACGTCACTTAAACATAACCATATAAAGCATTTGACATAACATAATTCTGAACATAAAACATAAGCATAGTCTTGGCGTAAATCATAAGCATATGAACAACTAACATAGCATGATTCTTAACATAAACATAAACCTAAAACATACTTAGAATGACATAATTCTTAACATACCTGAGCATGAAACATACTTATCATGGCATAATTCTTAATATACATGAGCATGAAACATACTTATCATGGCATAATTCTTAGTGTGGGCATAAGCATAGTCTTAACATAAGCATAAGCATAAAACATACTTATCATGGCATAATGCATAACATGAATGGATGCATGAGTTAAATGCATATACATAAGGATGCTTAATTTAAAATCATACTTTTAAATACTTAAACCTAATCATAACATCATTGGGGTCCCCGGATTGTACCACATACATACATCATAAGCGCGCATCCCTAAGTAAATATGAGGTAGCTAGTCTCGACCTACTAGGGTAGGAACATCTACGGTAGTTCCAAAAATCGAGGCGTTCTTAAGGTGCCCATCCCTGTTGGACAGCTACGGTAGTCCCAGAACCGTGGACAGCTACGGTAGTCCAGAACCGAGGCATTCTTAAGGTGCCCATCCCTTGGACCCTTACTTCGGTCTGGTACAAGCCCATTCATAAAGTAAAATAACTATGCATGCTTCATCATTCATACTTGACATACCTTAGGACATAACAAAATCTTGTTACATGAAGCATGACATAACCATGCTTGGCATTTCATCATTCATACTTATTTCATAACATATTATGCCTTCATCATTCATACTTATCATTCATACTTATCATTCGTAATTAAGGCATAAACATCATCTTTATCCATCTTCTTTTATTCATAAAAACATGACATACATACATAATCATGCCTCCAGGCATAAACATTATCTTGGTTCATAAAGCTTGCATGATCATGGTACATAAGATAAACATACATTTCATACATGGTACATAAGATAAACATGCATTTCATACATGGTACATTTCATCTAGCATACTTAATCCTAGTATCCATCATAGAGCATGCATGGGTAAGCTACACATAAACATGATGCATACTACTTAGGTTCATGGCTTTCATCATAAAAACATGCATAGACCTTCACACACACATATCTATTATAGGCATTTCACCTCCTACATGCATTATTCTATTTAACATAACATACCCCTACATCAATTACACATGTTCATGGTATATGACCTAAATATTCACGAGTAAAACATAACATAGAACCTAACATACAAAGTCATATTGCATAACACCCAAAGCTAAGGTTTGGTAACATAAGGACCCTTACATCATGCTTAACCATACACTTACATCATAGTAACCCATAAACACGCATCCTTGAGACCTTAACCCAATCCAAGCCCTAGATTAGGGACTTGGCCGAAACCCTAAAGGACCATGGGTCCATGGAAAATTCACATAGGTCATGATTAACATCCAATACACTACATATTATGCCATAGAAAACCATTTGAACCCTTGATTGGATCTAACCCTAAGTCCTAGACCTAAACCATGTGTTGGCCGAAACCCTAGAAGGGTAATAAGCCCATAGGAAAATTCATATAATCACCATTATTACCCATATGATATCATAGAAAACATACTAATCATGCTTGAAGGGTTAGAGTTTAAACCTAGCCATGGTACCTTGATGGTGGCCGAAACCCTAAGGGATTTTAGGGTGCTACAAAATTTCCAAAATCATACTTTTATACTTAACTTGTCATGAGTAAACATTAGGAAACATAATAGGGGGTTTCAATATGATTTTAGCCTCAAAAACTTGCTTGGCCGAGACCTTCACAAGCCCTAACCATGGATTTCTCAACATAGTATGCCAACAAGAACTTAGATCATGACAAACAACATGGAAGCTATCATACCACAGGTGAGGGGGGTCTTACCTGTTGGAAACGGATGGCTAGAGAGGGGGGTGAATATAGCCAATCACTTGAACCTTTGGCACTTATCAAGATTTCTGCACTCAACTTATCAGTAGCACAGCGAAAAATGTAAAGGAAAACAAAACAATGCAGAAAACAAAAACAGAAATGAGAGCAAACAAACACAACTATCAAGAACGCTAACACGGAGGGTTTACAAGGTTCGGGGATAACTTGCCCCTACTCCTTGGCGTGCCCTAAAGGTAGGCGATCCCTTGATCATCGGCAGATCAAGCCCCGGTGTTCACCGGATATAACGCAACCTCCTTCTCGGTGGAGAAACCTCTCCACAGCGTTTCAAACAAGAATATAGATTTAAGATTAATGAAACACAGAGAATACTCTTACTCAGCACCTAGCAAGGACAAGAACACAGCGAGCTTATCCCGAGCTCCACCCAGCGACGATCTCACGCAAGGACTCCCTCCTTCGTGTCTTCTCACTGTTGGACTCCAAGCTCCTTGTTCTTTCCTCCCAGCACTCACGTAAGAGTTGGTTGCTTCTCGAACGCAGTTGCCTGCTCAAAGTGATGAAGACTTCAGGAACACAGCAAGCAAGTTGTGGAGAAACACAAAGCGCAGCAAGAACATCAGCAAGCTCAACACAAAAACTGTCGAACACTTCTCTCTTCAGTCGAAGTCTTCTTCTCCTTTTGTTTCTCCACCAAGCATCAGATGACACCATCCCTGCAGCTCCCAGCTGCTTATCTGCTAACGCCAGCTACCACTGAGCTATCCCTGAACTCCCTGAGCTTCCCTCAGCCAAGCTCCAGTCTCAGCTCTAGTTTGCAGCTCGGCCGTTGCAACCTGAGATGGGAAAACGGACAAACCTGCTCCAAGGAAAGCTCTCCATTAACCCTCCTTGAGTGTTTGAATCCTCCCCTGTCACATGCAGCTTAATCAGACTATTAGAGCAGTAAATCACACAGTAAATCAAATATCAGAGGCAAACAGCAGTGAATCGGATATGGTCAAACGCGATCAGAGCGTCTGACAGTGCAATTTGAATTAAAGTGATCGGTCACTGGACCGATTAGAGAGACTCCTGATCGGTCGCCAGACCGATCAGGCTGGGTCCAGACCGATCAGGCTCCGTCCTGATCGATCTCCAACGCTCAATCAGAAATCATGATTTCTTTGAGATTCTCCTGGACCGATCACCAGACCGATCCCAGGTTATGGATCGATCACCGGACCGATCCACCTCTAATTTGGGCAATTTCTGAGTTTCGTAGTTCAAAACTCCTGATCGGTCACCAGACCGATCAGAGTGTCTCCTGATCGGTCACCAGACTGATCAGATCATGATCAGACCGATCAGGCACCGTCCTGATCGATCTTAGTGAGGAAATCGCGAAGCTGGATCGTTCTCCAGAACGATCTGCACAGTGATCCTGATCGGTCACCAGACCGATCAGGAGCCAGTCAGTGGGTGAAACACATACTCCCTGATTGGTCACCAGATCGATCTGGAGCAGCACAGTAGGTTCCCAACCTCACTGTGTGCTCCCTGATCGGTCACCAGACCGATCAGTCATCGCTGGATCGGTCACCAGACCGATCCACGAAGGAGCAGCGTGCCAGATTCCCTGATCGGTCACCAGACCGATCCAGGGACTCAAACCTAGCCCTCCAAGCTAAGTTTTCATCCACCTTAGCCCTCCAAGCTAAGGATTTTTCACCTAACTCTCCAAGTTGGGAATTTGCACCTAACCCTCCAAGTTAGGACTTTTCACCTAGCCCTCCAAGCTAGGACTTTTCACCCAACCCTTCCGAATTAGGACTTTTCCAAACCTAGCCCTCCAAGCTAGGACCTGACCCTCCAAGCCAGGACTTTTTCACCTAATTTTCCAAGATGGGAATTTGCACCTAACCCTCCAAGTTATGACTTTTCACCTAGCCCTCCAAGCTAGGACTTTTCACCCACCTCTTCCGAATTAGGACTTTTCACACACCTAGCCCTCCAAGCTAGGATTTTCAACACCTAACCCTCCAAAGATTTTTCCATACCATGTCTGATCTCCGACCAGGACTTAATCATAATCATCATAATCATAATCAACCTAAACTAAAATCGATGTCAACATCAAAATAACAATCAGGGCCAGACTGCATCAACAATCTCCCCCTTTTTGTTGTTTGACAATCCGATTTTAAGTTTAGAGATTCTCAATTAATTGCTCAACTTTAGAATCATAGGGGAATCCAGATCCTCCCCCTACAACATGATCATCCTAAACTTAATCAACCATCACTCTCCCCCTTTGTCGAACACCGAAAAGGGGTCAAGAAGTGCTATTAAGTTCAAACGATACTCCCCCTCAACCCTGGGGGTATGCCAAAACAACAATTTGATTTTTGATAAACATATGAATACATATGACAAAACGATATAGGCATGGCAAAACAAGCATATGTATCATATGAGCATGGCATCATAAGCATGAAGATAGCTATGGATCAAATATGTAGATAATACTCATAGCATCAACAATAGACAACTAAAGTAGAATAACACAAGCATCAAAGTCATAGAACAACCAGAGAAATCACGTGATGCAAGACAGATGCATCAAAGTCAACACACAAGTCATAAATATCATCAACCCTCTGCGTGATCATCCTCTAAGGAATCAACAATGTAAATAACGTCCTCTAGCAGAGGAATACTGGGGGACCCACCACTAGGATACGCATGATGGTACCACTCCTCATACCACGCATCCTGGAATGAGCTGATCCCGGAGACGTCAGACGCTAAAACATCGAGATGGCGATCGAAAGACTGATACTCTGAGCTGACCTCCTGTCGCCAGAGCTCAGAAATATGCAACTCGTGCTCTATCAGCCGCTCTATCTCCGCAACCTGCCAGCATAGGTCAGGAGCCCACCCGTTGTAATCTGCAGCATCAGCTGGCTGTTGGGACCGGGTGCATGTTGACAAGGATAAAGGTTCGTAAAATTTTAAATTTTTACGTGCAGTGGAAGAATTTGCATTAAATAATTTCCTAAATTATTTTAACTTCGTATCTAGCATGCAACCTTATAGTGTGTTGACATAATCATAAAATAAAACTTTGCGGAAAAGTAAACTAATTTACATTATACCTCTCGTAACTCGAAGTAAGGGACGAGATCCAACCGTAGCGTCCCTTAGAAGCTCCGCCTCTATTCGCGTCCACGCCGAGTTCTCTTCGGGATGACTTCGCAAAGTCACGAGTTTTGTGCCGACGAGAACTACTAGATTCTCTATAGGCACAACTTGAAAGATCAAGAGAGGAAAGATAGGAAACTAACCAAGAAGAAAACAGAATCGAATTCCGAGAAGAGAGGAGTCGCTATCCGCTTCTTCTTCTTCGTGTTCGGGTTCTCCTTCTTCTTCTTGAAGCTCACGGCCTCCTCCAAGAAGTCCTTTGTGCGCCGGCCCTAATCCTCTAGGGTGGGCGCCGGCCCTAGGCAAGAGAGGAAGAAGGAGGAGAGGAGAGATTAAGAGAGAGAGGGAGAGAATAATAAATCTCTTAATTGGGAATAAGGGCTAGCCTTTGGTTCCTTTATATAGTAGCAACTCCTTTGCTAAGTCTCCCTCTAAACCGAATTAACGGAATTAACGGAATTAACGGAATTAGTTATAAGAAATTTATCTTATAAATTCTCTTATTAATTATTCCGTTTAAGCCGAGTCTTATTATAACTAATTTATAATAAAACAAATTCTTCTTCTCTTTAAATTATGGAATAAATATTATAAGAAATTTATAAACTTTCTTATTATGGAAAAATCAATTCATAATTGATTTTATAAAATTAAAATAAACCAATTCATGGATTATTTTAATCTTCCATAAAAGAATAAATTTCTATAAATTTATTTCTATAAATTTCTTTATACAAATTTATTTATCTATAATTTATAAAATAAATCGCGCTAGATTTATTTTATTAATTAAACCAAAATAAATTGGTTTTCTCCTCTTTATTGGCCGGCCACCAAAGGGGGTTTTGGCACCCTCTTTGGCCGGCCAAACCAACCCGAACCGCCGCGAATTAAACTCATTTAATTCGCCCAAAAAGCCTTCAAAAGACTTAGCCATTTTTAGCTTCCATCGCGCCTCTGATAAATTCAGATTCGACTTATTTCTCTTGATCGGAAAATCTAATTTTCAACTCGTTTTAAATCCCTCGGATTACTCGTATTGCGTGTGACTAAATAGGCTTTCGATTTATGTTGGCCGTCTATAATTAACCCATTAATTATAGAACGATCATGAGTGACACCTAGTAGTACATCATGATCCCCAATTAATCGAAAGATCAACGGTTTGACCTCAGAAGAAATTATTCTGAAACCCTTCAGCAGCTCTAATGAATCGTGCCTCATTCCCCTCACCACCTTATACCCACTTGGTTCAGGACACGGTCTATGGTGTCAGTCCCCACTAGGCTGACTACGTCACACCTAGCCCAAGTTGTGTCTTTCTCGTCCTTTGGATTTCTAATTACTCTCATGTATTTTAGAGACTCTCACTCTAAACATGATATACTCTGGCCAGAGGTTTTGAGTAACAATCCGATGATAGGCCTGGGTATACATCTCCTCGCAAGGAGTGGTGAATCCTTTGTAGGCTGTTCAAACATCTTCGGGCACTTCGGCTTATACCCAATCATCCTGGGTCCACACCTCCTTGGAGATGTTTGCTTAAGATGTTAAAGTATAAGTCTCCATGACCAAGATGACTTGAACACCGCAAGTCAAAGGAACATCGCACTTAAGCCGCAGTAAGAACTTCATTGACATATCTACATGTAGATTCCCATATGAAGTCTTACAGCTAGTCACTCCAATGAACTAGTTCCCTTAACTAGCATCCATGTTTATCTCCGGACATCCCAATGTCACCAGCCAGTGAGAATCAGCTGTAACGCCCGACCTTATATCTACCCTAAAGGCGGGGTTACGGGTCCACACATTCATATCATATATCCAAAGTAACCAGTTACAATACATGAACTAGTAATAAGCATGCTTATTGAACACTAAATTACCAAACAAGGTTTTTACAATCAAATAATTCATTTATATCTACATGCATTTATAACCTAATATGGAAAGCATTTAACACACTATAGCAGGAAATCTCAAATAAGCATATAGCAAGAGTTATCTAGTCTTAGACACATGCAAAAGAGCATATACAAAGAAAGGATTCATAAGCAACCGAAAGTAGTAACATCTAGCATTTTACTGAGCATGCACACTATAGGAATTAGTCATTAATAGTAGTATTAGCTAACATGGCTTAGGTTTCATATCTCTAACAGTAGAGTAGTCACAATCATCATATACTCAGAGTATAGTAATACAATTTCAAAAGTAATTATAGGAAGCAGTTAGATTCTAGACAAAACTACGGTAGATAGAATCTTTCATCTTTTCCCGAGCCATCACCACACACATCCTCCAACCTTCCCTCTGCCTCTTCCTTTAGTTCGAGTATTTCTTACCGCTATCTGCAGCATAAGAAAAATAACAGGAACTAGTAAGCAAAACATGCTTAGTAAGAATCCGGGCCTACTCGCAAAATCCATATCAATACATCGTATCATGTACACAGTAATCAGATAGAATTATCAGCATCATAAGCATCTCATCAAAGCATCATAAACATCACATCAATTTATCTCTAAGTACTTACAGAACAATATTATCACATGATGAGAAAAGTATGTTTTTCAAAAGTTCCATAATGGTAAGTACTTCAAAATAACATATCATCATCCAGGGCCCAGTTGTCGTACCACATCATCATGCGCGTTCCCTAATAAATTGGGGTAGCGAGCCACCAATCTAATTAGAGCAGGACCCTTCCGTCCTACCAATGCCATGACCTTAACATGCTCATTGGATTTGTTTAACGACCCCTTCCGAGTCGGGTAGACAACTTTCCAAAGTAAAATAATTTATCATGCAATTACTCATATATGTATATGCCTAAAGGTACTCTTTAATCACTTCTCAAAGGGACACACCACGCCTTCGGGTGCTCTTGATCCCCCAGGGACACACCACGCATTCGGGTGCTCTTGATCCCAGTTTTAATAGAGTAACCTTTTTATGCATATTATCATCCACATCTCAATCACATCATATTCATGTCATAAGAGTGCCCCATGGGCTATAAGGCATGCTTTTATACCTAACAAGATAGGTCACATAATTTATACACATATCACATATGTAATAGCATGCTTCATGGTCTCATTAGGTACTTCCCAACCCTAGAACTAGGGTTGGCCGAAAGTCACAAGTAAAGAGGAGTTGGTTTTCCAAGTAAGCATTCATTCAAACATTTCTACAAACACCTCAAGTACCTTTCATGTTACCAATTGAACAAGGTTTATATCTCAAAGTGGGATTAGCATCCACTAACCCTAAATTACAAGGGATGGCCGAATGGTAGAGTGGGGGGTTTCTAGGGTTTTTGGACAAGTCATCATTCACAAAACCACACACATATATATACAACATTTTATCTACCATTCTAATCATAGGAACACAATAAGGTAGCAAGCCACACCAAAACCCTAACTTTTCTTCCTTGGCCGAAAATGGTAGGGCACCAAAACCCTAATTCTTGTTATCACACATGATGGCAAAGTAACCTAAATTCATACCCTAAGTTCTTAGGGATATCCTCATGCATCAAGAAGCAACCAAGGCCCATAAATGGGTGGTGGCCGAAAGTTTGTAGGGTACCAAACCCTAACTTTTGTCCTTCCAAAAATTTGGAAACAACACATATATGTATAAAATCCCTAGGGGTACTAGCATGCATCAAGGTGTGATCAAACACCTTCTCTTGGACCCCCTTACTAGAGGTGGCCGAAAGTTTGTATAAGGGAGAACTCCCATTTTTTCAAAACAAGAACACAAGGAAATCATACATAAACCATTATACTGCAGGCGAGAGGATTCTTACATCCTTGCGCTGGAAATTTCGCCTTCTTGAAATCGTAGGGTGCCCTACACTTGGAGGGTACGCGAAGATCCTTTCCTTCCAAACTTCTTTCTAGTAGTCCTTGGTCTTGGTAGGGAGTGTTAACACTTGGTTTCCCCTTCTTGCAATTGCCCTAGGGTTAGAACCCTAGGGTTGGGATTTCGAAAATGGAAAGGGAAGGGAGAAAGGGGTTTTCGGTTTTGGAAGATGAAGAGGAAGAAGAAAAGGAAAGAAGGAAGTTGCTCCAACTTCCACCTATTTATACTTTTCTCATGAAAAGACATGTCTCTTCACTCTTACCCACTTAACAAGCATGTTCCTTTCTCCTTCTACATGAAATATTGCTTGGTTCATTGGTTATGACATGGTGAGTGCAACTAGGAGGTCCAAGGTTCAATCCTTGCTTCCTCCACTTTGCACTTTCTTTTTAGCACCATTCATTTCCAAGCCCAATAAACCAAGCCCATCATGAAATTCATAATATGAATAATATTTTATGAATTCAGAATATTTCATAATATCCCAAAAATATTATCTCATAATATTTTTAATATTCCATTTTCACGAATATAATATTTCATGCTAATATTTCATGATAATAATATTTCATGCATATAATATTTCATGCATATAATATTTCATGCATTCATAACATTTTATAGCACGTGATTGCATGAAATTTATATCATTTCATTGTAACCGTTTTCATACATTGTCATGATTTTACATTGACAAATTTGGGGTGTTACAATCCTCCCTTTCTTATAGAAAGTTCGTCCCGAACTTTAAACAATTCCCCAGGTATTCAGGATTGTAAAAATTGGGGTGTTACATCAGCTGATTAGAGAATAACTCATGCTAGTCTCAACAGAATTGATAGTGTCCGTTTTATCAATTCATCGACTAGGGATAATTTCAATACTTCACAATTGCACATTAGAGATAATCACTAGTTGTGATCCCATCACAAATTCTCTTATGTTGTGAGTTGTATTGCGGACATTCAGTAGATGAGTTTAAGATCCCAATCAAATACACAAAACATGTATACTCAAATAGTGAATTATTATTTATTAATATAAATGTTTACATCATAAGGCGATTGCCTTAGGACACTTCTCTCATATCACTAACACTGGCGGCCCCTGGTCACAAGCTGCTCTCGGCAGTTCCCCCTCACGTCTGCGATTCTTCCACCTCAACCCCTGGAGCTCGAGGACAATGCCGGACTGAGCAAGCATGCGACGATCCAGACGGCAGTCCTGTCGAATCATGGGCACAGTGCGGCCCTGTGAAACATCGATGCCAACCATCTCCAGCCAGGCAGTGATGATATGGTCGAACGACATGTAGACTGACTGGGTGGATGACATGCAGTGGACGATGATGGAGAAATAGACGGAGGCCACTGGATCAAAATCTTACTGCTGATGCATCCCGTAGAGCATCAAGCAGTGGGACGGGCGAATCTCATCCAGATGCTTCGAAGTAGTAGGTAGAAGACAATTTGTGATGATTTTGAACAGAACATAGTCAACAGGGGAAAGACGAAGAGCAGGAAATGTGGGAAAATCACTGGTCCTCTCACTGGAACCCCTTGGCCTGTGATGACCTAGAAAGTACTCGTAGATGGAATCAGGGGTTACTCCATCGAAGGGAAACGGAAGAGGATTAGGATGGTAAGGGTAGAGAAAGAAATCATTGTCGGACCGGCGACAGCCGAGAAAGTCAGTAAAAATAGACCGATTAAAATCATGGTCGACACTGGCGACACGAGTCCTCCACCCCGTTCCCTCCCCACTTACCATGTTATTATAGAATTCAGAGACCAAGTCAAGATTGATCGGCCTCTCAAGAAAACGAATGGATTGAAGATTGTAATGTGTGATAATTTGTCGAATGGTCGGGCAGTGTTCATAGATAAAAGATTGGTCTATAGTTCTTCATGGCATTAATTTGAAATTGTGCCATAGAAATTTTAGAGCAAGACCAGTACTCTGAAATCTTGTATGTGGAGGCGGTGGAGGCCTTGGAGAAGGTGTAGATATTGAAGGGCCTTTGCCCTTTGAGCTTTCCACCATAGGTTCCTTACCTCTAGAAGATTTTCTAAAGATTTGAATTGGTCATGACACAAGATTTAGTATAGGTCGAATCACAACAATTCAAGGGTTGGTCATACATAGAGTAACCACATGAACAAGATCAGACCAATTTGATTAAGAAAAGTAAGACCCAATCAGAGAATGCAATCAAGACACAATGATCAAGGAACACATTTGGACCAAGATTTGATCATATGGTGAGGAAGTAAGGTCACGGCAAAGAAGGTCACGGCACCACACCAACAACACACCAAACTTGGTTAGCTTCAAAACATAGTTTATGAACTGTTTTGAGAAAAAAAAACGAAGTCAAAAACTTACTTAGGTGCCATTGGTGAAGTTTTTGGAGATTAGAAGAGCAAGCTTGCGCAAAGAGAGACTCGCCGCAAGAGAGATC
>JAGFNQ010004852.1:0-51446 GCA_024364735.1 Boesenbergia rotunda
AGCGACCCGCCTTCCCTACCTTAGACGGACCATTACTTATCTATTTCTTGACTCTAATGCACGACTAAAAATGTGGAACTTTTTTTTTTGTATTTAAATCTATCTAAGAATGATATTCTAACTTTAATAGTCATGCATTTAAACTCATCACACAAGGTTCTACAATATTACTAAAGCATTATGGAATGTGGATGCAACTTTTCTAAGCATATTTAAAGCAATAAAACTTAATTCAAAAGGAGACTAACAACATCTTGGCACATGCATCAAATAACTCCTAAGCATTTCTACCTATCCAAACTCCACTTATCAGATTCTATAACATTTCTAGAACCTCATAGAATGTAAATCTTACTTTTCTATCGAATTTACAATCATTTTAAACACAATTAGGACTTAGTCCAAAAGGGAATAATAAGCTCAAGAATAAGTCAAAAATTCAATGTCTCAACATGCTAAACTACTCATGCCCTTGCTCATCTAGTGCATTCACAAAAGTATGCATACTAATTGAAATGACATGGAATCTTCATTCTACAAAATTGAGCATGTAAAACTATCCGAAGCATAAATGTTTAATAAACTCCATAACACAATAACTTGGAATTTGGAAACCTTAAACATTGCATTTCAAATAAGCTAAATGTCTCGTCCCAAGGATCTCTCCAAGGTCAGCCACCACACACACGTTACTCAGCACTGCCTTGTCGCCTTCCTTCAGAATTGCTTACCCTTATGTTTACCTGCAGCAAGAGGAAATGCAACTAATAAGCATAAAGCTTAGCAAGTACTATCTAGCTCACAATATCTCGAAATACGCAAGCATGCTTTTTAAACAATGTGAAATCACATGAGATACTTTTATGCTTAAAAGATACACTAAAACATGTATAACTCAAAACATGCATACTCAAGCATTAATAAGTCAAATCACTTTTTCTTGGCTTAACTTGAAACTTTAGAAATTCTTTAACTTTAAATCTTTCTTTAACTTTTAGAAAACTGCCTTAAACTTTAGAAAACTTTGCTAAAGCATATACTTGAATATAATAACTCACTTGGATCCACTTAAGACGTAAGTACCATCTTATGCGCGTTCCCTAAAAGGTTGGGGTAGCGAGCCGCCAATCCTAATAGAGCAGACCTTGGTCTACCAGGGCCAAGACCTTGGAATTGGACACCTGGATTTCTTTAACGACGCCCTTGGACGCCAGGTACTGGCCTTAGAAAATAAAATAGTTTTTCTCTCTTTTCTTTCTTATCTTTAAATGCCTTGGCATTTTATCGAACACCTTGTGTGCCCAAATCCCTAAGTCTTGACTTTTGGGGATTTCGTAAGGCCTTGGCCTTCTCTTTTCTTCTTCTTTATCTTTCTTTTCTTTTCTTATAGATTTCATAGACCCTAAACTCACATAGGATACTCTATCAAATATATATATGCATATAATGAACTAAGATCACATGCAAAATCTTAATCTAAAAGTAAATATCTCTTTTAAAACTTTTAAGGGAAAATTCTTGCGGAAAACCGCCTCTTACAGCAGGTGAGCAGTACTTACCTCGATATCTTGGACTTACAACCAAGAACGGCGTCGGAAGTTTCGGAGAAACTGGGAGTCTCGGAGATTTCTTCGCGCTCACGCGTTCCTCTCGTCGTGGGGATTCCGAATATCGGAAAATCTCTCGGAGGAGAGCCTTGGCCGGCCACCGGAGGAGAGCCCTAGGGCTTGGTGTGTTTTCGCCCAAGAGGAGAGAGGGGGCGGCGTGCGTGGGTTTTGGGCGAGGAAGGGTTTTTTTGGTTGAGAGGGAGTTGCCGAATAAAAATAAAAGAATCACTTAAGTTCTTCTATTTATACCAAGGGGTATTTCGGTTCAACTTATAACTTAACTTAATATCTCTCTATTTCCTTTCAGCACACCCCTGCTGGGGCTCCTGGTTAACCCGACCAACTTAAGTCGTTGATCCCATGGGAGGTCTCGGGTTCAAAACTCGCCCAGGCAACTTTTGCCGAAAACTCTATTTCTTTTAATAAAAATACTAAACGGACTCGCAAAATTCCATAAAAATATTCTAAAAATTCCTAAAATTATCTAGAATATTTCTAAAACATTTTAAAATAGTTCTAAGGACTTTAAGAACTTCAATATGGAAATTTCGAGACGTTACAATCCCCCATACCTTATAAAAAGTTCGTCCTCGAACTTAAAATAATTCTGGATATTTTTCTCTCATGCTGTCTTCACGTTCCCAAGTAGCTTCCTCATGCTTTTGATTCTCCCAGATGACCTTCACTAGTGGCACTTCTTTATTTCTTAATCTTTTAACTGCTTTGTCGACTATCTGTGTCGGTCTGCTCTCATAGCTAAGATCTTCTTGGATCTATACTGACTGAGGCTGAATCACTTGGCTAGGATCGTGAATACACTTCTTTAGCATAGAGACATGAAATGTACTGTGGATAGCTGACATATCCTCTGGTAAGTCCAGCTCATATGCTAGCTTACCAACCCTCTTTATGATCTTGTAGGGTCCTATGTAGCAAGGACTTAGCTTGCCCTTTTTGCCAAATCTCATCACTCCCTTCATAGGAGCGACCTTGAGGAATACTGAATCTCCAACTTGGAATTTCAGTGGCCTACGGCGTGTGTCAGCATAACTTTTCTGTCTACTCTGGGCAGTCTCAATCCTCTGGCGGATCGTCTGGATAGCCTGAGTGGTCTCATCTACAAGCTCAGTCTGGCTGCCCATTTCTGACTTCGTCTCTTTCTTTTCACTAGCTTCTTGCCAATATATGGGTGATCTGCATTTTCTGCCATACAATGCCTTATAAGGTGCCATCCTGATGGTGGCCTGATAGCTATTGTTGTAGGCAAACTCAGCTAAGCACCGAAATTTGCACCAACTACCTTTAAAGTCCAACGCACAAGCCCTGAGCATGTCTTCTAAAATCTGATTTACTCTCTCTGTTTGTCCATCTGTCTGGGGATGGAAAGCTGTGCTGAACTGAAGTCTGGTGCCTAGGGCGTCCTGAACACACCTCCAAAAATGGGAGATGAACCGCCCATCTCTGTCGGAAACGATCGACTTCGGAACTCCGTGAAGCCTGATCACTTCTTTCACGTACAGCTGTGCTAACTGCTCTACCGAATGTGATAACTTGATGGCTAGGAAGTGGGCAGACTTGGTCAATCTGTCCACTATCACCCATATTGCATCGTGTCCATGGGTGGTCCTTGGAGACCTGTGATAAAATCCATGGATATCTCTTCCCACTTCCACTCTGGAATGGGAAGAGGCTGTAGAACTCCTCCTAGTCTCTGGTGCTCTGCTTTGACTCTCTGGCAGGTCAAGCAGGTACTGATATATTTGGCCACGTCTCGCTTGAGTCCAGACCACCAGAACCTTTGCTTTAAATCTTGGTACATCTTGGTAGAACCAGGATACATAGAGTACGGGGTACTGTGGGCTTCTTCTAAAATATTCTTTCTTAGTTCCTCATCATTGGGGACGCAAAGGCGGTCTCCAAGATAGAGAATGCCACTATCTGATACTCGAAACTCTGAATTTTCTTCCTCTTGGATCTCCTGCCTGATCCTCTGGATCTCTGGGTCTTGACTTTGCTTTCTTTGTATATCCACAAGAAGGGTTGACTCTAGAGTCAATGCAGAAAGTCGCCCAATTATTACCTCGACTCCAAAATCCTTTATTTCTTTCTGAAGTGGTAGAGACAGTGATGATAGGGACATCTGTGCTGCACAGGATTTTCTGCTCAGTGCATCTGCCACTTTATTAGCTTTACCTGGGTGGTACAGGATTTCACAGTTATAATCTTTGACCAACTCTAGCCACCTGCGGTGCCTCATATTCAGATCCTTCAGAGTGAAGAAGTACTTCAAACTCTGATGGTCTGTGACGATTCTGCACTGCACTCCATACAGGTAGTGTCTCTAGAGTTTCAGTGCAAAAACCACAGCAGCTAGCTCAAGGTCATGAGTAGGGTAATTCTTCTCATAGTCCTTGAGCTGTCTGGAGGCATATGCTATTACTTTACCATCTTGCATGAGGACAGCTCCAAGGCCCATCTTGGATGCATCACTGTAGATGTCAAAGTCCTTGTCACTCTCTGGAACAGTCAGGATGGGAGCACTAGTCAATCTTTTCTTCAGTTCTAGGAAGCTGTGCTCGCATTTATCTGACCACTCAAACTTCTGATTCTTTCTGGTCAGGGCTGTGAGTGGAGAGCCTATTCTGGAAAAGTCCTCCACAAACATTCTGTAATATCCTGCCAGGCCTAAGAAGCTTCTGATTTCACTGGCATTCTTGGGTCTACACCAGTTGCTGACTGCTTCTATCTTGGCTGGATCAACTTGAATGCCTTCTTTGGATACAATGTGACCTAGGAAGGTCACCTGATCTAGCCAAAACTCACACTTTGAGAATTTTGCATAGAGCTTCTCCTGCTGAAGGATCTGCAGCACTATCCTCAAGTGTGTAGCATGGTCCTCTGGAGTCTGTGAGTATATGAGAATATCATCAATAAATACAATGACGAATTTATCGAGATACTCCCTGAAGATGTGGTTCATCAGCTCCATGAAGACTGCTGGAGCATTGGTTACTCCAAAAGGCATCACTACAAATTCGTAGTAGCCGTATCTTGTCCTGAAGGCCGTCCTGGGGATGTCACTTTCTTTAACCTTTAGCTGATGATACCCAGAACGCAGATCTATCTTCGCGAACACTGTAGCCCCTTTGAGTTGATCAAATAAATCATCTATTCTAGGAATGGGGTACTTGTTCTTGATGGTTACCTTGTTCAGAGCTCTGTAGTCTATGCACAGACGCATAGACCCATCCTTCTTCTTGACGAAAAGTACAGGAGCTCCCCAGGGTGAATGACTCGGGCGAATGAAGCCCTTGTCTAGCAGCTCCTGGAGTTGCTCTTGTAATTCCTTCAACTCTGCTGGAGACATACGATATGGGGCCTTCGAGACCGGACCGGTACCTGATACTAGCTCGATCTCGAATTCCACTTCTCTGTTGGGAGGTAGTCCAGGTAGTTCTTCTGGGAATACTTCTGGATACTCACAGACTACCCGTACATCCTCCTGCTTGCACTCTTCCTTTGCTTCTATGTCCACTATGCATGCAAGAAAACCAGCACACCCTTGTTCTAGCTTCTGGTGGGCTGCCAAGGCTGAGAGGAATTTCTGAGTCTTCCACCTTGGGGCTCCTTGAAATTCGAACGGTGGTTCTCCTTCTGGACTGAAAACCACCTTCCTCCATCGACAGTCCACTGAAGCGCTGTACTTACTGAGGAAATCCATGCCCAGTATGACGTCGAAGTCTTGCATCGCAAGGACTTTTAGATCGACATATAGCTCTCGGTCTGAAATCTTGATTGACACAGCCCGGAGCCGCTGGGTGGATTCTATGATTTCCCCTGAAGGGTGAGTTGTCAGGAATCAGGACTCCCAACTCTCTGCAGGCACCTGTAACTTACTAGCAAAAGGTACTGATACGAAAGAGTGGGTCGCCCCAGTGTCAAACAGTGTAGTAGCTAAATGCTGAAAAATAAATATTTGACCTGTTACGACCGTGGAGGCGCTGGCAGCTTCTTCCTTCGTGAGGGAAAAGACTCTGGCATTGGTTGAAACTGGTGCTGCTTCCAACACTCCCTGACTGATCTGAGGTCCCTCCAGTATAGTAGGCATGTAATGTAACTGAGGCTTGCCTCCATACTGTACGGACTGCTGAGGAAGTACCTTAAACTTGTTTGGGCAGTATTTGGATCTGTGTCCCTCTTGTCCACATGAGTAGCATCCAGTTACACCCAAAAGGCATGCTCCTGGATGGGTCCTCCCACACTTAGGACAAGGTGGATACCTAGCTTGCTTGTTCTCTGGGTTTCCTTTTTGGCTACTAGGGCACTGCTTCCTTTTGTGGTTCTTGTTCTTCCAGTTCTGGTTATTTGGCGGAGGCTTCTGGCCTCCTGTTGTCTTGTTCTCAATCAGGACTGGCTTCTGCTGTGTTTGTTGTGCCTTGATGCTATTCAGATAGTGCTCTGAGATTAGAGCACTACTGACCAACTCCTCGCTGGTCTGGGGTCGGTGTGTCCCGCTGTTCACGTTGAGTGCTATCTCAGGGTTCAGCATGGGGAGCATCAGTCTGGCTCGTTCCTTCTCCGTGCTGACTAGCTCTGGGCAGAGGCGAGCTAGTCTGTTGAACTTCGCGACTGCTTCTCCCACTGGGAGGTTACCTTGTCTGAACTCCATGAAGTCCTCGTAGTGCTTGTTGGTAACTCGCATGTGGAAGAACTCCTCATAGAACTCTTGCTCGAAATCTGTCCAGCTCATCTGGTTGACTATCCTCTTACTCTTGACCCGCTCCCACCACATACGAGCATCTCCAGTTAGGCAGAAGGAGGCACATTTGACCTTCTCGACTTCTGGCCAGTCAAGAAGCTCCATTGTGCTCTCTAAAGTCTTGAACCAAGCCTGGGCATCCCAGGGCTCAGTCGTGCCTGAGAAGCTTTCAGGTTTCAGCCTCTGCCACTGGACGAGGTATGCTTCTTGTCTTCGGTTCATGGCAGGGGCCTCCTGTGTGACTGGTGGAACTTCAGTCACTACTGGAGTTTCCACTCCTGCTGTGGGTGGTGTAGGGGGCACTGGGTGCTGATTTGCCATCAGTGTGGCAATGGTCTTCTGTTGCTCTGAAATCTGAGCTTGCATTTGAGCAATGATTGCCATCAGGTTTGGCTGTTCTGTGCCAGGCTCATTGTTATCTTGAACTGGAGTTCCGTTCCTTGCATTAGGAGCTCGGCCTCTTCTTGCCATCTAATAATGCATAAGGGAACAGGAAATCACTACTACATCTCTAGGCATAAACTTGTCTTCTTACTTAGTAACCTAATATCCATTCTAGGGATTAAACATGATTCCGTGATACTAAGGTATTAAACATGCTTCCTTGTTCTATGCACATATGATTAAGTACTTCAGCATTTCTCTATACTGTAATTAAATAAAGGAGCAATAGAAAAACTGAAACTTAAAACTTTCTTACTTGAAGACGGCAAGGTTGGTGCTGATGGGTGTGTGATGCTGGAGAATGGGAACTGCTCTGATACCAACTATAGCGACCCGCCTTCTCTACCTTAGAAGGACCATTACTTGTCTACTTCTTGACTCTAATTCACGACTAAAAATCCGGATCACCCATATGTTGACAAGAAGCTGGTGAAAAGAAAGAGACGAAGTCAGAAATGGGCAGCCAGACTGAGCTTGTAGATGAGACCACTCAGGCTATCCAGACGATCCGCCAGAGGATTGAGACTTCCCAGAGTAGACAGAAAAGTTATGCTGACACACGCCGTAGGCCACTGGAATTCCAAGTTGGAGATTCAGTATTCCTCAAGGTCGCTCCTATGAAGGGAGTGATGAGATTTGGCAAAAAGGGCAAGCTACGTCCTCGCTACATAGGACCCTACAAGATCATAAAGAGGGTTGGTAAGGTAGCATATGAGCTGGACTTACCAGAGGATATGTCAGCTATCCACAGTACATTTCATGTCTCTATGCTAAAGAAGTGTATTCATTTTAACGAGCACCTTGTGTGCCCAAATCCCTAAGTCATGACTTTTGGGGATTTCTTAAGGCCTTGGCCTTTTCTTTTCTTATCTTTATCTTCTCTTTGCTTTCCTCATAACTTTTCATAGCCCCTAACCTCATTTGGGCACACAAGGTGCTCGTTAAAATGCCAAGGCATTCAAGATAAGAAAAAGTAAGTATTTTATTTTCTAAGGCCAGTACCCGGCGTCCAAGGGCGTCGTTAAAGAAATCCAGGTGTCCAATTCCAAGGTCTTGGCCCTGGTTGACCAAGGTCTGCTCTATTAGGATTGGTGGCTCGCTACCCCAACCTTTTAGGGAACGCGCATAAGATGGTACTTACGTCTTAAGTGGATCCAAGTGAGTTATTATTTTCAAGTATATGCTTTAGCAAAGTTTTTCTAAAGTTTAAGGAATTTTTCTAAAAGTTAAAGAAAGATTTAAAGTTAAAGAATTGCTAATGTTTCAAGTTAAGCCAAGGAAAAAGTGAGTTAAGACTTATTAATGCTTGAGTATGCATGTTTTGAGTTATACATGTTTTTAGTGTTTCTTTTAAGCATAAAAGTATCTCATGTGATTTCACATTGTTTAAAAAGCATGCTTGCGCATTTCGAGATTTTGTGAGCTAGATAGTACTTGCTAAGCTTTATGCTTATTAGTTGCACTTCCTCTTGCTGCAGGTAAAGATAAGGGTAAGCAATTCTGAAGGAAGGCGACAAGGCGGTGCTGAGTAACGTGTGTGTGGTGGCTGACCTTGGAGAGGTCCTTGGGACGAGACAGTTTAGCTTATTTGAAATGCAATGTTTAAGGTTTCCAAATTGCAAGTTATTGTGTTATGGAGTTTATTAAACATTTATGCTTCGGATAGTTTTACATGCTCAATTTTGTAGAATGAAGATTCCATGTCATTCCAATTAGTATGCATACTTTTGTGAATGCACTAGATGAGCAAGGGCATGAGTAGTTTAGCATGTTGAGACATTGAATTTTAGACTTATTCTTGAGCTTATTATTCCCTTTTGGACTATGTCCTAATTGTGTTTAAAATGCTTGTAAATTCGGTAGAAAAGTAAGATTTACATTCTATGAAGTTCTAGAAATGTTATAGAATCTGATAAGTGGAGTTTGGATAGGTAGAAATGCTTAGGAGTTATTTGATGCATGTGCCAAGATGTTGTTAGTCTCCTTTTGAATTAAGTTTTATTACTTTAAATATGCTTAGAAAAGTTGCATCCACATTCCATAATGCTTTAGTAATGTTATAGAACCTTGTGTGATGAGTTTAAATGCATGACTATTAAAGTTAGAATATCATTCTTAGATAGATTTAAATACAAAAAAAAAAGTTCCGCATTTTTAGTCGTGCATTAGAGTCAAGAAGTAGACAAGTAACGGTCCGTCTAAGGTAGAGAAGGCGGGTCGCTACATTTCATACTTTATTCAAGGAATTGTTTTGGGAAACAATTTCCTAAATTGTCATAATCAATTTCGGAATTAATATGTTTTAAGACTTTGATTTCTCTAAATCAAATCTTATTAAATTAAGAGACAATTCCCTTAATTCAACTATATATTATTTTCATGAAAATCTCTTTTAAGAAAACTCTATAGGAAACCATTTTCCTAATTAATTTTGGAGACAACAATATGTAAGAGCATCACCTCTTAAATCATATTTTATTTATTGATTTAATTAATTACAACAAATCATTTTCTAAGGGTGGCTCCCCGAGGCTCAAAATCCAAAGAAAAGTAATTTGTCGTAAATCAAATTTGGTCCGCTTCGGAAGCGTAACCAAATTAAACATGACAAATTTATTTGAAATTGGGAAATTAAATTACAACAACTAACTTTAAATTGGACGGCTCCCCGAGGCTCAATCCAAAATAATGAATTTTGTAGTCAATTTAAAAACCAATTCAAATTTAATTGTCAATTAATTGTCCATAAATTTGTCTAGACTTTCTTGAAAGAAAGTGGCCAAAATTGCGAGATTTCATAATAGGTTTTCAGAATAATTGCAAGTTTTTGGTAAAAAGAAAACTTACATTTTTCCAAAATTAGAAAATTTCTAAAATAGAAATTTTCCAAAATTGGAAGGTTTCCAAAGATGGGAAGTTTTCACAATTATTATAAAATTTCAGAAACTAGAAAATTTCAAAAGTTTGCGAAATTTCATGAGGATTTCCAAACTTTGAAATTACTAAATCTAAAATTTATTATAATTGGAAAGTTTCCATAATTGAAAATTTTTTCAAAATTGAGATAATGACAAAGTTTTCCACAAAACAATTATATGATTATGTTGAACACTAACCTCGCTCTGATACCACTGTTGGGACCGGGTGCATGTTGACAAGGATACGGGTTCGTAAATTTTAAAATAATTACGTGCAGCGGAAGAATTAGCATAAAATAATTTCTTAAATTATTTTTAACCACGTATTTAGCATGCGACCTTATGATGTGTGGACATGATCATAAATTAAAATTTTGCAGAAAAAGTAAACTAATTTACTTTGTACCTCGCGTAACTCGAAGAAAGGGACGAGATCCAACCGTAGCGTCCCTTGGAAGCTTCGCCTCTATTCGCGTCCATGCCGAGTTCTCTTCGGGATGACTTCGCAAAGTCACGAGTTTGGTGTCGACGAGAACTACTAGATTCTCTAAAGGCACAACTAGAAGATCAAGAGAGAAGAAAGGAAACTAACCACCAAGAAACGGAATCTAAATTCCGGGAACGAAGGAGTTGCAATCCGCTTCTTCTTCTTCTTCTTTGGCTCCTCCTTGGTGGATGTTGCTCACGCCAACCCTAGGAAGGGGAGGGTGGTGCGCCGGCCCTAGCTGGAGTGGACGCCGGCCCTAGGGTGAGCAAAGGGGGCGCCGGCCCTAGGAGGAAAGGAGAAGGAGAGGGAGAGATTAAGAGAGAGGGAGAGAATTAATATCTTGATAACTCAATTGGGAATTCAAGGCTTGTCTTTGGTTCCTTTATATAGTAGCCTCTCCCTTGCCAAGTCTCCCTCTTAACGGAATTTTCATAAGAAATTTATCTTATAAATTTTCTTATGAATTATTTCGTTTAAGCCAAGTTTTATTATAACTAACTTTATAATAAAACAAATACACCTCTCCTTTTATAATGGAATAAATTTTACAAGAAATTTATAAGTTTTCTTATTATGGAAAAATCAATTCATAATTGATTTTATAAAATTAAAATAAACCATTCCATGGATCATTTTAATTTCCATAAAAAGAATAAATTTCTATAAACTTCTTTATATAAATTTCTTTATACAAATTTATTTATCCATAATTTATAAAATAAATCGCGCTAGATTTATTTTATTAATTAAACCAAATTAATTGGTTTCTCCCCTTTGTTGTGGCCGGCCAAACCAAAGAGGGTGGGCACCCTCTTTGACCGGCCACACCAAGCCAAAGCCATCGCGAATCAAACTCATTTAATTCACCCAATAAGCCTTCAAAAGACTTAGCCATTTTTAGCTTCCGTTGCGCCTCTGATTAATTCAGATTCGACTTATTTCTCTTGATCGGAAAATCTAATTTTCAACTCGTTTTAAAATCCCTCGGATTACTCGTAGTGCGTGTGACTAAATAGTCTTTCGATTTATGTTGGCCATCTATAATTTATCAATTATAGAACGATCATGAGTGACACCTAGTAGTATATCATGATCCCCAATTAATCGAAAGATCAACGGTTGACCTCAGAAATTATTCTGAAACCCTTAAGCAGCTATAATGAATCGTGCCTCATTCCCTTCACCATCTTATACCCACTTGGTTCAGGACATGGTCTGTGTGTGTCAGTCCCCACTAGGCTGTCTACGTCACACCTAGCCCAAGTAGTGTCTTTCTCGTCCTTTGGATTTCTAATTACTCTCATGTATTTAAGAGACTCATACTCTAAACATGACATGCTCTGGCCAGAGGCTTTGAGTAACAATCCGACGATAGGCCTGGGTATACATCTCCTCGCAAGGAGTGGTGAATCCTTTGTAGGCTGTTCAAACATCTTCGGGCACTTCGGCTTGTACCCAACCATCCTGGGTCCACACCTCCTTGGAGATGCCTGCTTACGATGTTAAAGTATAAGTCTCCATGACCAAGATGACTTGAACACCGCAAGTCAATGGAACATCTCACTTAAGCTGCGGTAAGAACTTCACTGACCTGTCTATGTATAGACTACCATGTGAAGTTTTACAGCTAGTCACTCCAATGAACTAGTTCCCTTAACTAGCATCCATGTTTATCTCCGGACATCCCAATGTCACTAGCCAGTGAGAATCAGCTGATTAGAGAATAACCAATGCTAGTCTCAACAGAATTGATAGTGTCCGTATTTATCAATTCATCGACTAGGGATATTTTCAATACTTCACAATTGCACGTGTAGAGATAATCACTAGTTGTGATCCCATCACAAATTCTCTTATGCTGTGAATTGTATTTCGGACATTCAGTAGATGAGTTTAAGATCCCAATCAAATACACAAATATGTATACTCAAATAGTGAATTTTCATTTATTAAAATAAATGTTTACAATCATAAGACGATTGCCTTAGGACACTTCTCTCATATCACTAACAGTAGTGCCCTAGCTCACCACAAATGAAGCATCTAATTCTTTTCTTCTTCTCTTGGGCTTCTCCATTCCTACAATTCATGTTAGATTTAAATTGAATGGACCCGGGTTTAGAGAGTACCTCCTTCTTACCTAGAGGACACTTGTCCTTGTCGTGTCCCTTTTGGTTGCACCCAAAGCATGTGATATGGTCCTTGATTCTTACTTTGGTGGAGGTAGAGATTAGGTTGACTTCTTCTTCAACCTTAGATGATGTAGATGCTTCCTCTTGATCCGGTATAGTTGAGGGTCTCTCCTCCCCCTCAATTCTTGAGATTGATGCTTCCTCTTCTTCTCTTGAGGAGGTTGATGATCTGTCACTTAATTCTTCCTCCTCTTGGGCTATCGAGTTCACTTCCTCGGGTTCTTCCACTACTTGACCTCGTGTAGGGGTTTTATGAAATTCTTCTACTTTGATACACAATTCATGTGCATTTTTGTATATTCCTGCACCATTCAAAACATTAGTAGGCAAAGTATTAAGCAATATGTCAATTACCTTTTTATTCGCCTTGGATTGATTTTCTTGTTCTTGATTCCAATATCTAGGTCTAAGCCTCTTCCCGTGCTTATCCTTTGGAATCTCGAAGGGCTCTTCAAGCGCAATCCGAAGGTCCCACTCTATTCCGAACCACATCTCCATCCGTGACTTCCAATACCCGAAATCGTCATAGTAGTAGGCCGGAGGAGTGTAGATGTCATCCCCGGATTTTTCTTCCATGTTCTTCTCCTCTAGCGTGTGCTCCCTCGGTGGTTAGTCCGATCAAGAGCGGTCCTTCACTCTGATACCAACTGATGGATCATTTTCGAAGTGCTAGAGGGGGGGGGGGTGAATAGCGTTTCATCGATTCTTTTCTCCTACATTGTTAGTTGCGCCGCGGAAATACAAACAAAATAAAAACTAACAACAATAAACAAACGCTAACAACCTGATTTTACTTGGTATCCACCCCGACCGGTTGACTAATCCAAGAATCCGTTGGTGGATCACTCCCTGGATAAACTCCGGCTAGCCCTCGTCGCTCCTTGTGGGTGGAGAAACCACACCACAATCACCTTAACACTATCTGGGCACAAAAGACTACTATCTCACTTTACCCAAGCGAGTTTCGTCAAGAATCTCAGCCACCACGAAGTCCTCTTTAAATAGGACTCGGGATGAAACCCTCGCTACCAGTTGACTGCCCCCAGGGCAGTCGACTAGTGCCACTGAAATTTGATCGTTGCACCCCAACGTTCGAATTCTCAACCAACTCACCAGCCACCTACCATTCGACTGTCCCAAGGGCAGTCGACTGGTCCCAGGGCTAAGACCTTTCTGTGAGTTCCATCAGTCGACTACCCCAGGCCAATCGACTGGTCTACTCACCCACCTATGGTTACCCTTCTTGAGTACATTCCACTCCGCACTCAAACCCTATGATTTCTCGAGTAGAATCACACAGCACTCGTGCCCTCACGACTCGACTTACTCCTCATCTGCAGTCTCGACTATCACCTTTGTGCCCTCTTCATGTTTGGCTCTCGTCCCTCGGATGCACGCAAGCCTCCAGCTTGCCCCCATGCCATCCTTCACGCATGCCTCGATGTCCGTGCCCCTCAGCTCATCGTCCCTGCTCCATCAAGGTCCCTCGGGTGCACACAAGCCTCCAGCTTGTCTCCATGCCACCCTTCACCGTACCGAGGCCGTCCAGTCAAGTCAATATGTGTACCTGTATAACCTGCACACTCAACATACACATATAAGAATATAAGGGTAAACCTAACTTAAACTCTTTGCCCAAACATCAAAACACTTGGTCGCACCGGACCACTGATTGCCTCAACAGGAACCTTTCTCTTATTTTGGTTAGATGATGAGTTATTAACATCTAATTGCATCATGGGAGATTTTGGTTCTAAAGTGCACAAATTGCTTATCCATGTTCCTAAACAGATAATCTTTCTATTCCAATTTTCATACAAAAAAGAAATAGAATATCCATTATTTCAGAAATTGAACCAGAGTTCTTTCTAAAATTAGGTACATAAAAGTAATTATCTTAAAACCAAAACATTATTTTCCTATCTAAAGACAAATAAATAACTCCCATTACAATAGTCGTCACCTCCGTAGCATATCCCTTGTAGACGGTAATCTCTTCCTCAGCTAGTTGTTGGGCTTCTTGAACCCCCTACAGAGTATTGCAGACATGATTAGTGGCTCCCGTATCTACGCACCAGGTACCGGTAAATAGCACCGCTAAACATGTTTCAATGACTAAGCATGAAGAAATACCTTCGTCTTGACGATGGGGACAGCTCGCCTTCCAGTCTCCAGTTTTCTTACACGTGAAGCACTTGCCTCTCGGCTTCTTCACGCCAGTCCGAGGTCCCTGTGATCCAACTGCCTTCTTGTACCCTCCTTGTTTCTTTTTCTTCCTACCTTTCGGCACAGAAATAGAAACCTTCTAAGTGACCAAAGCCTGCGAACTCTGACGAAAGAGCCCCTCTGCCGCCTGGAGTTCTCCTAGCAGTTCCCCAACGTATATTCACGTTTGTTCATATTGTAGTTGAGCCGGATCTGATCAAAACTCCTACGCAGAGACTGGAGTATTATATCGACCTGGGTTTGCCCATCGATCTGTGCTCCAAGGACCTCAATCTCATTAAGGTGGACCATCATCTTAAGGACATGATCCCTCACGGGCATCCCTTCGACCATGGTAGTCGTCATCATGCTCCTCATCGCAACCTGTGTAATGACCCGAAAAATTCTCTTAATATTTACTTAAAATATTAAGCATGTCTAGATAATTTTCTGAGGAACCTAGAAATATTAATGCAAACCTTAGCCTAGAAAATCCATGTTTTCTCATTTAAATTGGGAAAAAGGGCACTAATGGGCTTTATATGGGCTTTTTAGTACCATAATTTTTGGTAGATTTTAGGTGAAAATTAGTATAAATATAAAGGGATTTTAATAATAAATATTAACATAATTATGGGGGAATTTTTAAGGAATTTTCAAAAATACTAGGAAAAATAAAATAAAATAAGTGGGAAAAAAATTGTGCAACTACCAAGGATTGAACCTTGGACCTCTTGTACAACCATGTATGCACTAACCAACTCACCTATCAAGGTATTATTAGGAGGAAATGAAGTGGATATTAGTTAAGGCATAGAAGAAGATGAAGGGTCATGGAGAGACTCTTCATTTACCTCCTTAATGGGCTATAAAGAGGGGGGTTTTGGGAGTTATTTCTTCCTTCCATCACTTTGCAAATTCTTCCTCTTCCTCCCCTCATCCTAGACGAACACCCAAGGAAGGGTTTCCCCTTGGAAAAGCTCCACAAGAGGTTTTCTCTAAGATCTAAGGGTTTTCCAAGGATACAAGGACAAGGAGGCAAGGATCCAAAGATTTTGCAATCTTCTTCTTCTCTCAAGGTTCGAAAAATGAAGAAACCCAAGGTAAGACTCCCTCACCTGTGGTATAATAGTTCCTTATGATTTCCATGATTTTTAGCATGATATATTGGTTGGTTTTTGGATTTGATGTTAAAAGGGAAGAAAATCAAGAACCCTAGGTTTATGGGTTTCGGCCACAAGGATTTTAAGGTCTATAATTATTCCAAAAATCTTTATAATGTTATTTAATGTTCCATTATGATGTTTAGAGGTTAAGTATAATTTTTGAGAATTTTTGGAGTACCCTAGGACACCCTAGGGTTTCGGCCAACATGGAAGGAACAAAATCAACACCCTAGAGACCCTATGGGTTTCGGCCACAAGGTTTTAGGGTCCATAATGATGCTAGAAATCTTTATAATGTTATTTAATGTTCCCTTAAGATGTTTATAGGTTAAGTATAATTTTTGGGAATTTTTGGAGTACCCTAGGACACCCTAGGGTTTCGGCCAACATGAAAGAAACAAAATCAACACCCTAGAGACCCTATGGGTTTCGGCCACAATGTTTTAGGGTCCATAATGATGCTAAAAATCTTTATAATGTTATTTAATATTCCCTTATGATGTTTAGAGATTAAGGATAATTTTTGGGAAATTTTCGAGTACCCTAGGATACCCTAGGGTTTCCGCCAACAACAAGAACCCTTGTGTAGGGTTGGGTTTAAAACCTCAAGGGTTTGTTTTATGTATTGTCATGATATAAGGGAGATGGAGGGTATTTATGTGAATGTTTCACATGGCCTAGAGACCCTATAGGTTTTGGCCAAGTACCCTAATAGGGTGGAAAGTTAGGACTCATTTCAAGTAAGGGCCCCAAATGGCCCTTTGGTAAGGTATGGTTGGTGTCTAACAATTGATTTGGGGATTTTAATGGAAAATTTTCCATGCCCCATGGCCTTGAAGTTTTGGCCAAGAGCAACATTAGGGTTAAAGGATTAGGGTTGGCCTTAGTATGGAATCAAATGGTTCCTATTGTTGGGACCGGGTGCATGTCGACAAGGATACGAGTTCGTAAAATTTTAAATTTTTACGTGCAGCGGAAGAATTTACATAAAATAATTTCCCAAATTATATTAACTTCGTATCTAGCATGCAATCTTATGGTGTGTTGACATAATCATAAATTAAAACTTTGTGGAAAAGTAAACTAATTTACCAAGTACCTCGCGTAACTCGAAGTAAGGGACGAGATCCAACCGTAGCGTCCCTTGGAAGCTTCGCCTCTATTCGCGTCCACGCCGAGTTCTCTTCGGGATGACTTCGCAAAGTCACGAGTTTTTGTGCCGACGAGAACTACTAGATTCTCGGAAGGCACAACTAGAAAAACAAGAGAAGAAATAGGAAAGAGTGGAAACTAACCAACAAAGAAACGGAATCGAATTCGGAGAAGAGAGAAGTCGCTATCCGCTTCTTCTTCTTCTTGTTTGGTTTCTCCTTCTTGTTGAAGCTCACGGCAACTCACCCTTGGGAGGGAGGTGCTTCGGCCCTAGGTCCTCAAGAGGGCGCCGGCCCTAGGTGGGGAAAGGGAAAGAGAGAAGAGAATTAAGAGAGAGAGAGGGAGCTCTATATCGATTATCCAAATCTTAGGAATCCAAGGCTTGCCTATGGTTCCTTATATAGTTACTTCTCCCTTGCCAAGTCTCCTCTTAACCGAATTAACGGAATTAACGGAATTAGTTATCATAAGAAATTTATCCTATAAATTCTCTTATGAATTATTCCGTTTAAACCAAGTTTTATTATAACTAATTTTATAATAAAACTAATTAGTTATCATAAGAAATTTATCCTATAAATTCTCTTATGAATTTTATTATAACTAACTTTATAATAAAACTAATTAATTATCATTAGAAATTTATCCTATAAATTCTCTTATTAATTATTCTGTTTAAACCAAGTTTTATTATAACTAATTTTATAATAAAACTAATTAGTTATCATAAGAAATTTATCCTATAAATTCTCTTAAGAATTTTATTATAACTAACTTTATAATAAAACTAATTAATTATCATAAGAAATTTATCCTATAAATTCTCTTATGAATTATTCTGTTTAAACCAAGTTTTATTATAACTAACTTTATAATAAAACTAATTAATCTCTCCTTTTATTATGAAATAAATTTTATAAGAAATTTATAAACTTTCTTATTAAGAAAAAATCAATTCATAATTGATTTTATAAAATTAAAATAAACCAATTCATGGATTATTTTAACTTCCATAAAAAGAATAAATTTCTATAAATTTATTTATATAAAATTTCTTTATACAAATTTATTTATCCATAATTTATAAAACAAATCGCGCTAGATTTGTTTTATTAATTAAACCAAAATTAATTGGTTTACTCCCTCTATTGTGGCCGGCCAACCAAGGAGGGTTCGCACCCTCTTTGGCCGGCCCTTGCCGAGCAGAACCAATGCGAATTAAACTCATTTAATTCGCCTAAAAAGCCTTCAAAAGACTTAGCCATTTTAGCTTCCATTGCGCCTCTGATAAATTCAGATTCGACATATTTCTCTTGATCGGAAAATCCAATTTTCAACTCGTTTTAAATCTCTCGGATTACTCGTAGTGCGTGTGACTAAATAGGCTTTCGATTTATGTTGGCCGTCTATAATCAACTAATTATAGAATGATCATGAGTAGCACCTAGTAGTACATCATGATCCCCAATTAATCGAAAGATCAACGGTTTGACCTCAGAAGAAATTATTCTGAAACCCTTCAGCAGCTCTAATGAATCGTGCCCCATTCCCTTCACCATCTTATACCCACTTGGTTCAGGACACGGTCTATTTGTGTCAGTCCCCACTAGGCTGACTACGTCACACCTAGCCCAAGTAGTGTCTTTCTCGTCCTTTGGATTTCTAATTACTCTCATATATTTAAGAGACTCGCACTCTAAACATGATATACTCTGGCCAGAGGTTTTGAATAACAATCCGACGATAGGCCTGGGTATACATCTCCTCGCAAGGAGTGGTGAATCCTTTGTAGGTTGTTCAAACATCTTCGGGCACTTCGGCTTATACCCAATCATCCTGGGTCCACACCTCCTTGGAGATGCTTGCTTAAGATGTTAAAGTATAAGTCTCTATGACCAAGATGACATGAACACCGCAAGTCAATGGAACATCGCACTTAAGCCGCAGTAAGAACTTCATTGACATTTCTATAGATAGATTCCATATGAAGTCTTACAGCTAGTCACTCCAATGAACTAGTTCCCTTAACTAGAATCCATGTTTATCTTCGGACATCCCAATGTCACCGGCCAGTGAGAATCAGCTGATTAGAGAATAACCCATGCTAGTCTCAACAGAATTGATAGTGTCCGTATTTATCAATTCATCGACTAGGGATATTTTCAATACTTCACATTTGCGCATTTAGAGATAATCACTAGTTGTGATCCCATCACAAATTCTCTTATGCTGTGAGTTGTATTGCAGACATTCAGTAGATGAGTTTAAGATCCCAATCAAATACATAAGCATGTATACTCAAATAGTGAATTATCATTTATTGAAATAAATGTTTACAATCATAAGGCGATTGCCTTAGGACACATCTCTCATATCACTAACAAACTCCCACTTGGCCTAATGCCAATCACTACGGTATCCAATACCACAAGCTCTAACATGACCCTCAAACTTGCTCTGAGGCAAGGCCTTTGTTAAAGGATCCGCTAAATTCCTTTCAGTGGGAATTTTCATAATTTGTATGTCATTCATACTTATAATCTCTCTGATCAGATGATAGCGGCGAAGCACGTGTTTGGATCGCTGATGAGACCTTGGTTCCTTTGCTTGTGCAATAGCTCCATTGTTGTCGCAGTAAACCGGCACTGCTTCATCAATGGTTGGAACCACACCAAGTTCGGAGACGAACATCTTGATCCAGACTGCTTCCTTTGCTGCTTCCGAAGCTGCGACATACTCTGCTTCCGTGGTAGAATCCGCTATGGTGTCTTGTTTGGAACTTTTCCAACTTATTGCGCCTCCATTCAAAGTAAATACGTATCCAGACTGCGATTTGGAGTCATCCTTATCTGTCTGGAAACTGGCATCTGTATACCCACGTATTACCATATCTCCTTCTCCATATATTAGGAATACATCCTTAGTTCTTCTTAAGTACTTAAGGATTGTCTTAACAGCCACCCAATGATCCATTCCTGGATCCGACTGGTATCAACTTGTGACGCTCAGAGCATACGATACATCGGGCCTAGTACATAACATAGCATACATGATAGATCCTATCGCGGATGCATAGGGAATCTTATTCATGCAAATCCTCTCGTCTTCTGTGCGCGGACACATAGACTTTGAAAGGTTGATCCCATGCCTGATGGGAAGGTAACCTTTCTTGGATTCCGACATGCTAAACCTTTTTAGCACTCGGTCTACATATGTAGACTGCGAAAGACCAAGCAACCGTTTTGATCTATCTCTATAGATTCTAATCCCAAGGATATAGGTTGCTTCTCCCAGGTCTTTCATGGAGAAAGTTTTGGATAACCAAATTTTAACTGTCTGTAAGACTGATATATCGTTTCCTATAAGTAAGATGTCATCGACATATAATACTAGGAATACGACTGTACTCCCACTAACCTTCTTGTACACACAAGGTTCGTCAGGATTTTGTGAGAAATCAAACTTTTTGATTGTCTCATCAAAACGGATGTTCCAGCTCCTAGATGCTTGCTTCAGTCCATATATGGATCGTCGAAGCTTGCATACTTTGGTTTTATCAACCGATGTGAAACCTTCAGGTTGTATCATGTATACATCCTCAAGCAGGTTTCCGATAAGGAAAGTTGTTTTCACATCCATTTGCCATATCTCATAATCATAATGAGCTGCTATGGCTAGGAGCATTCGAATGGATTTAAGCATAGCTACCGGCGAATAGGTTTCGTCATAATCAATTCCTTGCTTCTGACGATATCCTTTTGCCACTAATCTAGCCTTAAAGGTAACAACATTACCTTCCATGTCGGTTTTCTTCTTGAAAACCCACTTGCACCCTATGGGCTTAATCCCTTCAGGTGGGTTAACCAAGTCCCATACTTGGTTTTCGTACATGCAATCCATTTCCGACTTCATGGCCTCAAGCCATTTGTCCCTTTCCGAACTTTTTAGAACATCTTCATAACTGATAGGTTCGTCATCGCTTATGAGTAACACATCGTTCGATTCACTTACGAGAAATCTGTATCTCTCTGGAATATTGCGTGTCCAATCAGATCTACGAGGAGGTGGTGTAGTTTTAGGTTCAACTGATAGCTCATCATTATGAGTTATTAGTTGTGGGTCTAGACTAGGTGTCTCTGTAATGTCTATTGGAGTTTCTTGAACTTCATCAAGTTCAATCCCACTCCCACTGTTTTCTTGTAAAAGAAATTCCTATTCCAGAAATACAGCCTGCCTTGAAACAAACACCTTTTGTTCCAAGGGATGATAGAATTTGTAACCCTTCGTTTCCTTAGGGTATCAAATAAATAGACATCTATTAGACTTAGCATCCAATTTGTCTGATATAATCCGCTTCACATAAGCAGGACAACCCCATATCTTAAGGTGAGTTAAGTGAGGTTTCTTACTATTCCATGTCTCATATGGAGTAGTAGAGACTACCTTGGTCGGGACTCTGTTTAGCAAGTAAACAGCTGTCTTAACTGCATAACCCCAAAAGGATTTTGGAAGAGTTGCATGATTCATCATTGACCTAACCATGTCCATCAAGGTTCGGTTACGCCTCTCAGATACACCATTATGCTATGGTGTATATGGCGGAGTCCATTGGGATAATATCCCATTGTCCCGAAGATAATCTTGAAACTCTTGACTCAAGTATTCACCACCCCGATCGGATCGAAGTATCTTAATACTTTTGCCAAGCTCTTTCTCTACTTCATTTCTGAATTCTTTGAATTTCTCAAAGGCTTCAGATTTGTGTTTCATCAAGAACACGTACCCGAATCGTGAGTGATCATCGATAAAGGTGATGAAGTAGCTATAGCCTCCTTGTGCAAGAGTTGACATTGGTCCACATACATCAGTATGTATTAGACCAAGCAATTCTCCCACTGGATTACCTTTTCCGAAAAAGGGTAATTTGGTCATCTTGCCTTTTAAGCACGATTCGCATGTATCAAATGAACCGGGTTCAAATGATTCCAAAATTCCACATCGGTGTAATTTGGTCATGCGTTTCTTACTTATATGGCCAAGACGACAATGCCAAGTGTAGGAGTCTATTCGATTATCTATTCGAGCACGATTATTGCTAACTTCGATATTGAAAATGTCACTGGATAAATCTAACATGTAGATTCCATTGCACAAAGTTCCATTCCCATAAAGAACACCATTTAAAGTTATGTAACAACAATTGTTACTAAAAGTTAAATGATAACCCTTTTCATTCAGACATGAAATAGATATAATGTTCTTTATCAACGAAGGAACGGAATAACAATTATCCAATTCTAAGACACGTCCAGTGGGGAGCTTTAGCAAATATGTTCCGATGGCAATAGCAGCAATCTTTGCTCCGTTTCCAACTCGCAAATTCGCTTCTCCTTTGACGAGTCTTCTTCTATTCCTTAGCCCCAGTATGTTATTACATATATGTGAGCTACACCCAATATCAAGTACCCAAGTGTTTGAGGAAATAGAGTGACATTCAATAACGAAGATACTTGAAGAGGATGGGGCATCGGATGCCTTCTCTTTCAAGGACTCAAGATAAACCTTGCAGTTTCTTCGCCAGTGACCCTCCTTGCCACAGTGATGGCAAGTGCCTTTTAGGATATTTTCAGTCTTTTTGGCCTTTTTCTTCTTTCCTTTATTTGTTCTTTGGCCTTCCTCTTAGAACCTTTCTTCGAGGAACCAACTAACAGTACCGTCTTTGATCCTGCTTCACAGAAGGCTCTACAGTCTTCAGCAGGTTGAGCAACTCAGGAAACTGGTCTAGAGTTGCATTTTCAGGAGGACGGTTGGGAAGTTGATTTCAAGGACATAAGCAAGCTTCTCTGCCTTAAGGACTATCCTTAGGTTTGAAGCCAGTCCATGAAGTTCGGCCCAGTCAGTTTATTGGTATCCAAAATGGAACGCAATTTAGAGAAGACATGATCGAGTGATTAACCTAGAAATACAAATTGAGCATATGTGAGAAGAATGATTAAAGAATGTATCAATATACATAAATAAAGTCCTATTTATTTTCAAATTGAATAACTCTTTTTATCAATTCGGGAGATCGTAGGAACATCTCCAAATAGGTTGATATCCAACCATAGGTAAGAACGACCATGGCTGTGACCATCAAGTTATTCATAGCTATGAAGGTAGGTAATTATACCGATTACACATCACATATATGTAACTATCACTTTATGCTATCAACTAATTGAATGTTTGCATAAATCATTGGGTTGTTAACTCATTAACAAGTATGCAACATTATACATAGCACCCAACTGCACCTCTCTTTACATCGACCTTGGCTGTGGCACAACAAATCGATGCTCCAAGCTTAAGGCTGACCCATTAATCAAGAAATAGTTTTAATATGGTTGGAGCTCATTCAACCGCTTAGTCAGGCTTGGATGTGTCCAACAACCAAAACTAATGATTAACCTCTGACTCCAACTATATTATTCATAAACTAATTCCATGGTTTGAACATGTTGAGGTTCAAGTCGGGCATGGATGTGTCCATCAACCCAAACGAGAAACAAAACTCTGATTCTAACCATATTAATGGAAGGTGTTGGCCTTAATATTTTGTAAGGGGTTTTGGGTCTCATCCTTTCTTTTCTAAGCACATTCATGACATAGAATTATGTCATGACTAACGATTTCCTTAATAAGTATGTATGTGACTTAAGTTATCAAGTCTCATTAATTGAATTAGGAACCGGATTTCCTAATTCCAATTTCATACTTAATTAAAGGAATTGTTTTGGGAAACAATTTCCTAAATTTCATAATTAATTTCGGAAATAATATGTTCAAGACTTTGATTTCTCTAAATCAAATCTTATTAATTAAGAGATAAATCCCTTAATTCAACTACATATTATTTTCATGAAAATCTCATTTAAGAAACTCTATAGGAAACCATTTTCCTAATTAATTTTGGAGACAACAATATGTAAGAGCATCACCTCTTAAACATATTTTATTCATGGATTTAATTAATTACAACAAATCATTTTCTAGGGTGGCTCCCCGAGGCTCAGATACCCAAAGAAAAGTAATGTGTTGTAAATCCAATTGGACGACTCCCCGAGGCTCAATCCAAATCAAACATGACAATTTCAATTAAAATTGGGAAATTAAATTACAACAACTAACTTTAAATTGGATGGCTCCCCGAGGCTCAATCCAAAATAAAAGANATCCACCTATATGATAAAACCGATCAATTAACTTCGTTAGCCCTAATCACTAGTCCAAAAAGCATAAGCTCAGGTAAAGATAATAGTTCCAACATCTAAGTTTATGAACCTCTTTCATTAGGCCACAACTCTTCATGTCAAACTAAACTAGGGTGTCACCATATTAAGGCATGGCATCCACATCAAACCCTATAGTATAACTCAGTTTTGAATCATCTATTATTATTATTATTATTATTAATTGGCACAAGGTATCCAACTTATGTCGACTAATTATAGGAGCGACCGGCTCAGCCGAAGTTTCACCACCAAGGTCAATCGGGAAACACTAGCAACGGACGGCCCATCAATCTAGCGTTAAGGGAGATTCATCCTAATTGAAACTGAGACTCGATCCTTAGATGTTTAGGAAATTGAGAAGGCGCCCTGCCGCTACACCATTGCCCCAAAGGCGTAAGGCCAATGATGGCTTTGTCATTACTGTGAAAATATTCTACAAACACCTCACTGAATCTGTTTTGAGAGAACTAGCCTATTAATTTTGTTAAGTTCAGCCATCAACCCAAAGTTCTTATAACCAACTTAATACTATTTCACTCATCTAAGCCTATGAACTCCATTAACTCATAACTCTTCATGTTATTCAACTTTATGATTTAATAAATCATTGCCAATGACGGTTTGAAAAGGGATAATAACAATATTACCCATTTATTAACTAATATGAGGAAATTCAGTAGTTTGTACCTCAGGAGTCTGGAAAAAGGAATGGGAAATGTCCTGTAAATTTAACATATAACAGTTGACCAAAGAACAACTTACTAATTATCTGTCACTTATTACTTAATAACATAAATTTCCATGTAAGAAATGACTAAGGGCAACATCCTCAATAATACATCCTCATTGAATAGAATTGAATGGAATTCCTTCTAAAGCAAGTGTCTCTGTCTATATTTCTCTTCCCTAGTCATTGCAATTGAGTAATAGGCCTAAATTTTCCAATTCTCATTAGAAAAACACCATAAAAGAGTAACAGGTATCTGATAAGGAACTACAAAAGTCATATTTCTCACATCATCAAACACATAATACAGTTCAGTTGAATTCTATCAGCAATAGCGTGGTCTCATACATTACCCTCCAGATTGTGTCCCGCATATTGTAATCGTGGTAATTTATCAAAGATCATCCACCAATGATAGTATTGTGCCAGAGACTACTATGATATAAAGGCAAGTAAAAAAATATATATTATATGAATTTCAAATTCCACCCACCTTGTGCCCAAAGAAATGACCAGCTGGATCACATTTGAATAGTTGGGGTCCCTTCTCCTCATCGATACCCAAGATCATTGCAACTGCGTTAAAACATCTTAGGATGAGAGAGAAAGACAGTTTGAATATAGAAGAACACTCCACTACTTCCATTCTTCTAGAACTTTTATAATCTCAAAGATGTAAACAAGAATCTAACCTATTCCAAGAGGCCTCATGTAGGCATGCTGGGTATATATCTGTGATTTATCTGCAGCCCTGCACATTCATGTGAGAATGTTTACTCTTAATCACTGGCAGATTATTCATGCTACTGAAAGAGAAGCAGAACAGTTTAATCCAAATGTAAGGACAGCTACCCATAAAAATGGTATAATGAACAAGCTAAGACCTACTAAACACCAGAAATTCAAATAAGGGGAATATGGTCAATATAATTCGAGCAACTAACAATATCAATTTATAAAATGAAAGTGAAATCTAAATCCACTAGAAGTCAAACTTGACCAGCCATTGATTAACAAAGGAGATCTTTGAAACAAACTTAGGTTAATGAAATATCAATGTCTTGATCCGTAAAGTTCCCTATGAGGCAACACTTGAATGTCAATTTCCAAACCCTAATAGTTGCATAAACATGTCGTGTTTTGTTCTCCATAAAAAATGAGAATTAACCTATTCCAGATTGAACCCAAAAATATTGGCATTGGCAAGCAAAAGAGATGGAAATCACAAAATCCTAATTGCAACATTTCCAAAATTAGATATTAAATCTTCAAATTGCTTCAAACTTGTTATTGGCTATCTAAGAGAATAACACGAAATGGAAACCATAATTAAGTCTTCGAAAAGCAACTTTTAGTTGGACAAAATTAGTGAAGTAATGCATAATGATTAACAGTTTAACACCATACAAGTCTACAATGTGATAAATAGGAAGAGGATGATAGTACCATTTGGAAAATACATCTACAGGCATCTCATATCCCCATTTAAAACGAAATTCTGCTGCTTCATTTCTTGCTTGTTGGACCAAGGACCTTGCATCAGCTACAAAAGCAGTGATAAAAGACAAAGTCAATCATGCTGAATAATATATGCAATTTAATATTCAACTCAAAAAATATGATTTAACATTTCCAACAACTCTGGTATTCTATCACAAATTAAAAGATTTAAAAGATGTGTACGACCTAATACACAATATCACACGAGATAATTGTATAGACAAGAATACTAGAAATACATTGCATAGGCAGCTATAAGGATAATGAAAGGTTACATATCTGTGTGTCTAATATTTGAGATGAGGCAGCATATAAAAATGTTCTATGAGGTTATGGTCTCATAAGTTTAAAAACATCAATTAATGTTTGGTTCCATTCAGGTAATAAGAGAACTGGAAAATCAATTAAATGCTGAAAGGAAAACCAAGAATGATGTTGCAAAGTTTCTAAAACCTCCAATGGCTCCTTTAAGACAAAGGCCTCCTTTACAGAGAATCACAAATCAATTGTCACCCTCAGGATATCAAACAAATAGAAATGTGCAACCACTAGATAAAAATAATAATTTGCAGACAATTAGAACTTCTAGGGAAGATTCAGTTAAACCTCTGCACAAATCAAGAAGGATAACATTGGCACTAGTAGGAGGTTGTTGGCTACCTTCCCTCCCATTAGAATGTCTTCTCTTCAAGCAGCAACTACTCCAGAAAAGGCAAATTTAACACACTGGCATCTAGTAGTAAGTACATAAGCCCATCTCTAGTGCTGCAAGCATTTCCTAAATAAAAAATTCCAACTGTTTCTTCACCTCGCCTAAGGCTTCGACTAATTCCGGGCGCCACCAATGATGGTGAACACCAAACTACAAACAAGCTATGCTCCTGTGTGCAAAAGAGAGTCATTGTCGGCTCTCCAACTCAACCAAAACCTTTCATGAATCAAGGACACGCGATGTTTAATCAAGTTTTGAGGGGTGGGAATCTTGTTGGAAGGCTTGGTACAAATCAGAGTCTCGTGCAAGAACAGAAGATAGAAGTTCTAATTGTCAGCAGATTATTCTCTTTATCTAATGGTTGCACACTTTTATTTGTTTGATATCATGACGGTGGCAACTGATTTGTGATTCTTTGTAAAGGAGACCTCTGTCTTAAAGGAGCCATTGGAGGTCTTAGAAACTTTGCAGCATCATTCTTGGTTTTCCTCTCAGCATTTAATTGATTTTCCAGTTCTCTTAGTATCCACAATGATTGGATGCGCAACAAGTTAAAACTGTAGGGCCATAATTCACTAGGAGGAATACATAGATTTACAACCTGTCATCCCTGTGGCTAAGAGTCCAATGTACTTTGTGATGGGAAAGAGATGCGTGACACTGGTCTGGTCCAAGAGCTTATCCTGCATCGATATTCCAAATACTAGGTTACATAAACAAACACGAGAAGCATTCCGCACCCACAAGATAATGAAAAGAGCAAATGAGAAACACTCACAGGAACCTTCTTCTGGGTGACCACGCACACCGAATCCTTTCCCCGAACTCCGATTGACGTGATACCGGACGCCTTAACAGCCTTAAACGCATATTCTGCAGAACCAAACAAGAACTCACTTGCAGCCAAAACCAAACCTAGATCGGATGTTTCCTCATGGACATCAATGCCTCGAGCACGATCCACATTAGGGAAAACCCAAAAAAATTAAATCTTTCCCTAGGGCAGGAATCGAGGAACCCAGGGGGCTTACCGACTTGGTAGAGACGGCCTTCGGGAGAGAAAATAGTGATGTGGCGATCGTAGCCAGCTCCAGTTCCTCGACTCATGGCGTTTCTCTCAAATCTCCTCTAGATCGATGGCTAGGGTTTCTTTGGCGATTTAATTTGTAGGCGTAAAGGGGCAGAAGGCTTCTGCTTCAGCTCCAAGAAATACGTTCTTTTGCAATTAGACCCTTCTCGATTAATTCGATTGCAAAGATTACCCCATTCTAGTGAGAACTGAGGAGGACAGGGAGTGACCTGACAATTTTTATTTGTTTTAGTGGTGACTGTCAATTTCAATACGGGCTTACGGGCCAGACATGGGCCATATGGTCCGAATTCAATTTGCCCTGATTGAGTCAAGCATCAAAGATAATAAAAGACGATTTATTTATCTAGCATCTCTCTCCGAATTAAAGGATATAAATTATAAAATTATTAGTTTGAATGCTGTAATTAACATACGGGAAGGATTGAATACTTTGTCAGATTGAGCATCAAACATGACTAGTCTAGTTTGACATAGGTCATATGAAGGCTCTTTTTTGGCCTTTATAATTTTTTTCCTTAAATCCAATTTAAAATATTCTCGGTCCAAATTTTAAAATTTAGAATAAAAATTTTATTTTATTCAATTTGGATATTCATTTTTCATTATAAAATACATCAACTTCCTTATGATTTATCATATTTTTATTTTTATTATTATTTTTCTCTCTCTCCCAATGTCATATCCATTTTTAATTATCCAATCCATTCCGTTTATTTTTTTTTTCAATTTCTCAAATTAAATAATATTTTAATATTTAGGGAATGGATTTCATTCCTCAAATTAAAAAAAAATAGTATTCATAAAATTTAAATTTAAGGAATGAGGCAAGGTAGTTGATGTAAAAGTTTTTTTTTAACAACTTTTTTAAATTTAAGATAAATTACGTATTTAAGAAAGCTAATTTAGATGCTCTTCCATTTACTAACCGTTAGAATTCAACGACCTAGTTTAGCTAGCCATTGGAACAGTTAGTTTTGTTCCAACTTCCAACAGTTAGTTTTAACAAACCTAACTCCTCTTATAGTGCTTGTCAAACACGAATAACATGCTTATCAATAGAAACGATAAAGAGTTGAACACACATTAGTCCAATACAAAGGGAAGACATTGTTTAGAATTTTAAGCTTCTAACAACTACTCTTCGATAATACAACCTGAACACTGGTTATTGTTTTATAGATTTTTCCTTATCGAGCGAGGCTAGTAAACTAAATAACAAGATTATTCCTATCTTACAAGGCGCATCTATATTCTCATCATGATATCTATCTTAATTATCTCTTGAATTGTTTATAAGTTTTTAGAGCATCTACAATTGTTAGAATTCAATATGATTTTATTTTTATACTCACATAAAAATTTATTACTCTAATATGAAAGAATAGATTTAAAATTTTACTACCACTCTTAAACTATAAACTTCATATCTTACCTCTTCAAGTTTTTCATTTCATGAATCTTTTTACAAGCCTCCCACATTGGATGCCATTGGAATGTCATTGTTAGCCACATGGTTGAAGAGTGTTTATGAAGAGTCACAAGAAATGGGCGCCGTGGGGACCCAACCCTCTCCTTTGATTCCTCTTTTTTTTTTTTTTTTAAATTTCCCACGTTTTATTCGCTTGTATTTCCACGTTTTATTGGCCTTCATTTCGAACGAAAATAATCATTAAAATGGATGAATATGTCTTTGTTGTTTTATTCGCCTGCATTATTTCGTCATCTTTAAGGGGACGGATGACGCCCCTGGATGAGAGATCGAGAGTGATTCGCTTCGTGTTCATAAAAATAATATAAGCGCAACACAAATATATAAAAATAATATTTTAAAAAAATAATTAAACAATTTTTTTTAAAAAAAATTTAGCGTTGATTGCAATTGATGACTTTAGCTTACAAAGATTCTAAAGATATGTAATGTAGCAGTTTGTTTTGATACAGCAGAAAGCTGATAATCAATGGCTTAGCAAGATCTTCAGTAGCCCTGGGCTAGATTATAAAATTATGTTTAATATTTAACAAATATATAATATTTATATACCAATATTCTTTTACATAGTTGAAAGTTCATATAAAATACTTCAATATCTACTTAAGTTGTGCTCGACGTGATTTTAAAGCATAAAACTCATCTATTATTGATTCTAAATTTTTTTTCTTAGGCAATTGTCATTCTATGTAGAGAATCATGCAATCAGAAAGTAAATCATCATCCATCTTGTTGCGATATGTCGTTTTGAGAAATTTCATGGCTGAAAAGGCTCTCTCTGACGTTGCAGTTGATACAAGAAGGGTCAATACAAGATGCATCAATCTTTGAATCATAACATAACTCTTGGCCTTTTTTGTCACAACCATTTTTTTATATAATGCAAAAAGAATAGAAATTTATTGAACCTCGGGATCATAATATATCAAGTTGATGGTGTTCCAATTCAACTTTCAAAGCATGAATTTCTTGTTGAGTGAAATCAACAGGATAAAATTTTGATACAAGCTTGCAAATGTCGCCCACATTAAATTTTTTAAATGAATCAGTCGGATCCAAAGCTGAACAAAGAGCAAGAAGTTCCATTGTTGCCTCGCTGAATTTATAATTTAGTTCCATCACTTGAAAATATATTACAACATTAAAAATATCATAATGATAATGATGCTCAACTGTGACAGGATCCCGTCGTTGATAATACCTATTAACTTTATAATAATGACTTATATCAAACATCTCAATATTATGTCGTTCACAAAAACCTTTACTTTCTCAAAAAATTCATCATAACCATCTTCTCTAAATTTTAGAAGGATGACTTTTGTGGTTGAGATAAATTTTAAAGCATTCACAATGTCTTGTGATTTATTTTGTAGAGCTTGACAAAGAATATCAGTGCTTTCTAAGATATTTTCTACGGCTTTTAACCAAAGGACGTACCCAAAAATTGGTATTTACCAAAAAGTGTACCATAGTTTCATTTTCACCAAAGGACGCACTGATTTTAGTGAACTTCCTCTTATACCCCTCCCGCTAACTACTGTCTTTCTCTTTCTCTCTCTCAGTAACAAATTCCGAGACGTCTGCAACTGCATTTTCAGACTTTTTATTTTAAAATAATATAATATGGAATCGGCACTAAAAAATGTAAGGTAAAAATCGAAAAAATATTTCAGTTAAAAAATATCTCATCCAACGTGATTTAACAATATAAATAGATGATTTTTTATATTTGATTAATATAAATTAATATATTAAATAATATTTAATAAATATATTAATATATAAAAAAACCTGAAATCTTTTGATTTCAGGCAGCGTGGGCATGAAATTTTTTATTTCAGACCCACGTTGGGCCTGAAATCTTTTGATTCAGGCCCGATGTTAACTCAATTTTTTTCTATTTTAAAAATATATTAACATATAAAAAAATCTATCAAAACACGTAATTTCAGATTAAAACGCAGAGTCTGAAGTCACGCTAGGAGAGCCTGAACACAGATGTGTTTAGGCCCTCCTTGCCCAAGGAGGGCCTGAACACATCTTGGATAAATGTAAGTAAATTAAATAAATATATCAATAGTTCTAGTTAGAGTTGAGCTAGGAGATGATATTTTTATTGTCCAAACTTCTAATGATTATAAATTATGTTGCAATAGGAGATTTTTAAGTCAATCAATGGGTTTTCACCAAAATCCACTGATAGACCTATGATATTTGGATTTCTCAAAATCCAATATCAATAGTTAGAGTTGAGCTAGGAGATGGTATTTTTGGTGTCCAAACTTCTAATGATTATAAATTATGTTACAATAGGAGTTTTCTAGGATGAATCAGTGGGTTTCAGTGAAAACTCACTGATGGACCTAGGATATTTGGATTTCTCAAAATCCAATATCAATAGTTAGAGTTGAGCTAGGAGATGGTATTTTTGGTGTCCAAACTTCTAATGATTATAAATTATGTTGCAATAGGAGATTTTTAGGTCTATCAGTGGGTTTTCACCAAAACCCACTGATGGACCTAGGATATTTGGATTTCTCAAAATCTAATATCAATAGTGAGAGTTGAGCTAGGAGATGATATTTTTGGTGTTCAAACTTCTAATGATTATAAATTTTGTAGCAATAGGAGTTTTCTAGGATGAATCAGTGGTTTTCGGTGAAAACTCACTGATGGATCTAGGATACTTGGATTTCTCCATACTTGATATCTCTATTTAGAATTTACTTAGGAGATGTTATTTCTAATGTACAAACTTAGTACCAATAATTTTCAGTTATGTTCTCTAACCGTATCAGTTGGCACAGAAAAATGTATAAATATGATTGCATCTTGGGCACAGTTAAAAGAAACATCTCTTTCAACATGATTTCAAAAATATAAAGAGATAACTTTTTATATTTGATTAATATAAATTAATATAATAAATAATATTTAATAAATATATTAATATATAAAAAAAATTTATCAAAACACGTGATTTCAGATTCAAACGCAGGGCCTGAAGTCACCCACGCAGGCCTGAAATCATCTGATTTCAGGCCCACGGAGGGCCTAAAATCAAAGATTTCAGGCCCACGCAGGGCCTGAAATCAGATGATTTTAGGCCCTGCTCCACTGATAAAAACAGAGTAAACACTTGTATCCTGTTTATTTTTCAAAAGATTCTTTAGTATTAAATTTTTCTCAGCCACGGATTCTGGAGTATTAGTAATTTTATACATTAGCTTATGTTTTCTGTAACAGTTGTATCTCGTTTGTTTTTTCTCTTGGAAGTTTCTGTCATTACATTGACCATGCTTCTTTTTATGTGGTAGGAAGAACATAGAGTCCATAATCCATCTTCGTCAACAAAACATGACAGGCATAACTAACATAAAGCCCATAACTCATATATTCCTTTTACTCTGTTTTTATCAGTGGAGCAGGGCCTGAAATCATCTGATTTTACTTTTCAGGCCCTGCGTGTGCCTGAAATCAGATGATTTCAGGCCCTCCGTGGGTGATTTCAGGTCCTGCGTTTAAATCTGAAATCACGTGTTTTGATAGGTTTTTTTATATATTAATATATTTATTAAATATTATTTATTATATTAATTTATATTAATCAAATATAAAAAATTATCTCTTTATATTTTTGAAATCATGTTGAAAGAGATGTTTCTTTTAACTGTGTCCAAGATGCAGTCATATTTATATATCTTTTTGTGCCAACTGATACGGTTAGAGAACATAACTGAAAATTATTGGTACTAAGTTTACTCATCAGAAATAACATCTCATAAGTAAATTCTAAATAGAGATATCAAGTATGGAGAAATCCAAGTATCCTAGGTCCATCAGTGATTTTTCACTGAAACCCACTGATTCATCCTAGAAAACTCCTATTGCAACATAATTTATAATCATTAGAAGTTTGGACACCAACAATACCATCTCCTAGCTCAATTCTAACTATTGATATTGGATTTTGAGAAATCCAAATATCCTAGGTCAATCAATGGGTTTTGGTGAAAACCCACTGATTGACCTAAAAATCTCCTATTGCAATATAATTTATAATCATTAGAAGTTTGGACACCAGAAATATCATCTCCTAGCTTAACTCTAACTAGAACTATTGATATTTTTATTTAATTTACTTACATTTATCCAAGATGTGTTCAGGCCCTCCTTGGGCCTGGAGGGCCTGAACACATTTATGTTCAGGCCCTCCTAGCGTGACTTCAGACCCTACGTTTTAATCTGAAATTACGTATTTTGATAAGTTTTTTAATATATTAATATATTTTTAAAATAGAAAAAAATTTTGAGTCTATGTCGGGCCTGAATCAAAAGATTTCAGGCTGAATGTGGGCCTGAAATAAAAAATTTCAGGCCCACGCTGGGCCTGATTTCAGGCCCACGCTGGGCCTGATTTCAGGCCCAACGTGGGCTTGGGTCTGAAATCTTTTGATTTCAGACCCACACTGCCTGAAATCAAAAGATTTCAGGTTTTTTTTATATATTAATATATTTATTAAATATTATTTAATATATTAATTTATATTAATCAAATATAAAAATCATCTATTTATATTTTTAAATTACGTTGGATGAGATTTTTTTAACTGAAATATTTTTTTAATTTTTACCTTACGTTTTTTAGCGCTGATTCCATATTATATTATTTTAAAATAAAAAGTCTAAAAATGCATGTGCAGACGTCTCGGAATTTGTTACTGAGAGAGAGAAAAAGAAAAACAATAGTTAGTGGGAGGGGTATAAGAGGAAGTTCACTAAAATTAGTGTGCCCTTTGGTGAAAATGAAACCATGATACACCTTTTGGTAAATACCAATTCTTGGGCACGCCCTTTGGTAAAAAATCGTATTTTCTATCAAAAACAACACAAATACAAATTCAAAACTCATAATTATATTGCATAAACCACAAGCTTCCCCGCGTATTGTACCGTTTAACCCATTTTCACTAAGATTTCCAAGGATTTTATAAGTTGCTGCATACATGTCTATCAAATTCCTAACAAAATCATAATGAGAACTTCAACAAGTAGCACTAAGTCTATGTAATATACCAATTTGATTAGCCCCTGTACCAGATTCACGCTCACCAATAGCCAACATGTATGCAATCTCTTCTTGTTGAGTAGATTGTAAATCATTAAGACGTTTAGGAGATGAGGTGATGAAGTTTACAATGGAAGTCAAATAAGAAAAGAATTGTCGAATGGAAGGCACATCCTTAGCAGCTGCAACCAATGTTAACCGTAAACGATGAGCAAAACAATGTACATAATAGACATATGAACAATCTCTAAGAAATAATGCTTGAAGCCCATTCCATTCACCACGCATATTACTAGCACCATTATACCCTTGCCCCCTCATATTGTGAATTTGAATATTGTGTTGAACAAAGATGTCAGAAATTGATTTCTTAAGGCTTGCCGATATTGTGTCCTTAACACTCAAAATCTCAAAGAAACGTTCCACCAAAAAATCAGAATTGTTAACAAATCTTAAAATAAGGATCATTTGCTCTTTTTTAGATACATCTTGGGCTTCATCAATAAGAATACAAAACTTGGCATCTCCCAATTCGTCTCGAATCATTATTCTCACTTTATTAGCAAGAATATGCAATATTTCCTTCTGAATTTGTGGAGAAGTGTATTTAGCATTTTGCGGGGCATTATTTAACACAACTTTTGCAATTTCATCATTTAAATATGCTTGAAATTTCAACAATTCAATAAAATTTTCACGGTTTAAAGAACTCTCTGATTCATCATGGCCTCTAAAAGGACATCCTTGAGTTGCAAGCCATAATAAACCTTTAATTGTTGCCTTTAGACACAACCTATTCTTTACAATTTCTTCCGTAAATTGAGCATTCACTTTGTCAATATGTTACTTTGATTTCATCAAATCCTGAACACATATCACACATACTATTATGCGATGAAGACAATGAACTAACATGAATAAGAAATGCACATTTTTCTCCATTATTAACTCTCTTCCAACCGTTAAACCCTTCAGAAATAAGTGCAGAACGAGTCATTGGATTACTTGTATTCTCAAAAAGAAAGCATGAAAAATAATATACTTTATCCTTTGAAGGTGAATATTCTAGCCAAGGAAATTATTTGAACCAAGCATATTGAAATCGACAATTTTGTTTCTAATTTTTGTTCTTGGATACTCAGCGAGTTTGGGTTGATAAGGCCCTGCTTCGAAATATGCTCTTTTAATCTCATCCCGCTCATTAACATGGTATTCACAAATCAATTTTTGTAATCCTGGATCTCGTTCAATAGAAGCAATATCAAATTCTTTTTCTCTTTGTTCTATTGGCCTAGTTACAGAAGGAGGTTGTAAATCAGAAGTAGAGGATCCAACTGCTGGTCTAAGACTAAGAGGTATATCACATTGTGATCAATTATCAGATTCAGATTGTTCATCACTCTTCCTAAAAAATGACAGTAATATTTTTGACCTTTTATTTGAAGGTTGTTGATGTTTCATTTATAACTTAACGAATAATAAAAAAATATAAATTAATTATAACCTAAAGAACAAAAAGCAATCACCAATCAATTTTAACCAATTCAACCATAGTATTTATTTTATAATAAACTCAAACACAATAATAATTAATAAATAAATTTAAAATATCATAACATTCCTAAATATTAGTCATAATTTTCAGATAATTTAAAAAAATCAAATAAAATCACAACTAAAAAATCCAAAATTACCTATAATTTTTCACTTCAAGATAAGAAAAGCCTAATTGCCTACTCGTAAAACCTAGTGCAGTGTTGAAACTTGAAACACCTGAAATCAAAACAAAAAAACTTAAAAGGGAATAAATATGCAAATTGAATTGGTTATGAGTTTAGGTTAAAATATCAGTAAATTACAGAAAACTCCCCAATCCCCATTTGATCTTTGCATGCACTCCCCATTTGAGATTTTCTTTGCATTCACTCCCTAATGGATTGAGTATAAAAGAGTGAAAATTGAGTATACATCAGTGAAAATTGAGTATAAAAGAGTGAAACTTGAGTATACATCAGTGAAAATTGAGTATAAAAGAGTGAAACTTGAGTATAAAAGAGTGAAAATTGAGTACACAGTTTTTTGATGTGGTGGATGCAACCTTACATACTTAAATTTCTAACTTTTATTCTCAACTTTCTTCAAATAATACTCACTAAACTGTCTTGTTAATCCCATCAGGGACTGCATGCAAAGAAAAACTTGAGTGGGAACTGCATGCAAAAATGAAATTGAGAATGAGGAGTTTATGAAAATTTTCCCTTAAAAATATTGTCAATATGTATTGACAATTATTTACACAAAATAGATGTAAATTGTTTAGTGGTCCTTTCAGGTAGTTGAATTAATGTTAACTAAAGTAATGCAAAAAGAAACGGTACTAGCAATTATTCACCCTCACCCTATGGTATTTCGAGCTATTGAGTACCCTAAGAGAGTGTTTGGGAGAGCTTTTACTTCTTGAAAAGTGATTCTTGTAGTGATTATCTTGAAGTTAGTAAGAAACTAAAGTAAGCAGTGTTTGAAAATAGAAGCCAAAAGCTGATACAAGATAAAGTTTGAGTGTTTGGGAGAATAATTGCTTCCAAGCTTTATTTTTAATTGAATGATAATAATATCCTTAAACTATATAAATTAATCATTTTTTAATTATTTAAATATAATTTCGATACTATCAATAATTTGTTCACGTAATTATTATTATATTTTAAATAGTGATATAATTATTATTATATTTTAAATATAGTATTAAAATTAATTTTTTTTATAATTTGAATATTTGAAAAAATATATAAAATTAATAAAAAAATAAAAAATAAAAAATAAAAAACAATATAATTTATATAAATATAATATATATATATATATATAATTCTGAAAATTAGGTCAAGTGGTAATCAGGTAAAATGTTATATTATTTAAGGATATAAATATTATTTTTTAATGTTATATCATAAATAAAAAAGCAGAAGCAGGTAGAAGCATCAAATTCTTGCTTCTAACTTCTGAGCAAAAGTAACAGAAGCTAAAGCAGAATCTAGCCTTCCCAAATACTCAAAAGTGATTCTATGTAGTCAGAATCTAAAAAGTAGGTAGCAGAAGCTCTCCCAAACACTCCCTAAGTATTCTTATATCCTTCGGCATAGAAAAAGAACTAAAACTCAATATCTATCGCACCTTATCAAAACTGTCCTTAAACCCAAGACTTATCTATCTCATGAAAATATATCTTTTTTAGTTCACTTCTAGCCTTTATCAATTATCAGGCGAGATCAAAAGAAAGACAATCTACATGTTGTGTGAATAAGATATCATATTTAATTTTGCTGAAACATAAAATACTTGAAATTAGGAAAAAAAACTCAATCGCAATTCATTTTCCTGTCCAGTTGTCCCCCTGTTTCCATTGATTTGGGGAGGAATAAAAGAGAGAAATTGTAGGGGCGAAATTGATGAAAAGATTGGAGAAAAATATGCATTTCCTAGGACTATAATTTCAATCAATAAGAAATTAAAGGATGAATACAATGAAGCATACGAAGATTGATTACCGGTGCATGAAAAGGTACTGCGAGAGGCCGAGCGAGGAGAATCGACAGTTGAAGAAGGAGATGATGCATCAGCTGAAGGTGGCAACGATCACTGCCTCGATGTGTGCTTCATGCTCGAGAAAGGATCAAGCAGCGACAACAAGAAAAAAAAGAGCAGCGGAGAACAAATAGGGCAATGGTGAAAGCGAAAAGAAAAGCTAACGGAGGAAAAAAAAACTAGGGAAACATTAAAAAAAAGCCACATCAAAAAAAATAATATATCAGAGATTAAAAATTACTAGGTTGCACTGGGCTTCAACCCAGTGTAGCCCAGTACAGGCTACACCTTTGTTGATAATTATTGATTTCATTATTTCACACACGAATATCAATAGGTAACCAAATTTGATATTTGAGAAAAAATATCACAAAACTCGATATTTGAGAAAAAATAGCACGATCACAAATTTTTATTAATCAATTCACTCTTTTATATTAACTAAACAAGACGTGGGAAACTTCCGTGGGGCCGGGCCGGTCACCCCAGGTTCAATTTGTCTGCTGCCTGGTTCATCATTTTTTTTTAAACAAGACACTTATATAGATTCAAAATTTTAAGAAAAAAATCCTTATAGAGAAGGAAAAGGGAAAATTTGAGAAAACTCCCCAACATCAAACTGGGCTTTGTATGCACTCCCTAACCGAAAATTTCTTTGCATGCACTCCCTGATGGGATTGATAAGACAGTTTTGTGTGTTATTTTTTATATCAGTATAAAAGAGTAAAAATTCAATATAAATCATAAATATTTGAGTATAAATTGTTTGAGATTGAGTACTAATTTAAGAAATTTGAGTACAAAGTTTCGGTGACCCCTCATGTGAAAATCTTGATGTGGTGAGTATAAAAGAGTGAAAACTCAGTATACATTAGAAAGATTTGAGTATAAATTTTTTGAGATTGAGTACTAATTTAAGAACTTTGAGTATAAAATTTCGGTGACCCCTCATATGAAAATCTTGATGTGGTGGATGCAACCTAATATACTCAAATTTCTAAATTTTATACTCAATTTTTTTTCAAATAATACTCAATATAAATCAATTCATACTTAAATTTTGATAATGTATACTGAAATTTTTACTATATACTGAAACAATGTATACTCAAATTTTTTTAAATAATATTCAAATTTTTTCAAATAATATTCAAATTTCTTAAATTAGTACTCAATCTCAAACAATTTATACTCAAATCTTTACAATGTATACTGAGTTTTCACTCTTTTATACTCAATCCATCAGGGAGTGAATGCAAAGAATTTATTAAGTGGGGAGTGCATGCAAAGGTCAGTTTGGGATTGGGGAGTTTTCTCCCATTAACCGAAAGGAAAAATTCTAAATATACTAAAAAAACTAAAATATCCTAAATAGACTCAAAATTCAAAAATATAAAAAATTAAAATAATCAAAAATACCATAAATATCAAACTTCATAAAAATAATAAAAAGATTAAAATTGCTTTTTCGAATTGCTCTTCTCTGCATCATTCTTTCCATCTTGGAGAAAATTCATTCTCGAATTATTAGTTATATCATCATTAGAAGCATTGTCGATGCGTTGCAATCTTCTTAGTGCCATGTAGCGGAAAGTTATTGAATCTGTTAATTTGCTCACAAATGCCGAAAATAATCTTTTAAATCATGTTGATTTGCACACGAATACCAAGAAATAAAAACACAAAACTTGTTGTTCATGGAAGGAGATGACGACGGACTCCACAAGAACAACTCAGGTTTGATACCAATTGATGCAATGGAAAGTTATCGGTGCAACGGATAAATATCAATTTAGTTGATTTGCACATGAATACCGGAAGCGATCTTCTATAACCTATTAATTCAGTAGAATACCAGGAGATATGCAACCAAACTCAACATTTGGGAAGAAATAGTGTGACCGTAAATTCTTATTAATTAATCCACCCCTTTACATTAACCAAACAAGATGCTTATATATATTTCAAACCCTAAGACACAAAAAAGAGAAAGAAATCTTGACAGAAAGGAAAAATTCTAAACATACTAAAAATCTAAAATATCCTAACGTACTCAAAATCCAAAAATATAAGACACTGAAATTATCAAAAATACCATAAATATTAAACTCCATAAAAATAATAAAAAGATTAAAATTGCTCTCTCGAATTATTCTCCTATCTGCATCACTTATCCTCAAAATCACTAAGATTCAACGAACGAAATCCATCACCCAATCATCTTTTATAGGCTTCAAGTTGTGACGGGAATTACCTAACAATCAAGGATACCAATAAATTGCTCTAGTCAAAATCAAACATTGCTATGTTTAACGGTTTCATCTAGATCAACATCAGAGACTTGACCCTGGGCAGGATAGTGATTGCTCTAGTCAACATCAAACGTTGTTATGTTCAATGACTTCATCTAGCTCGGCATTAGAGACTTGACCCTGAGCAGGATAGTGATTATCCTATAGACTGACGAGAAAAGGGATTTGAGGAGAAGACAAGAAGATAAAACTATTGTCCTTTAGATTTTTCCTAAAAATAAAAATTTTATATAATAATAGAGGATTATCCCTTGTACAACTAAACATATGTTAATATAGACTCCAGATCCTCACATCTAAATAAAGGAAAGAAATTCTAATATATATACTACAATTCCTAATTTGTATAGAAAGGAAACAAATTAAAATAAAAGAAAGAATTTTCTAACAAACTCACAATCCTAAAATCTCCAAACAGATTAAAAAGTCAAAAATATAAAAGATAGAAATTATCAAAAATACCTTAAATATCAAAACAATAAAAATTACAAATAATAATAATAATATGAATCCTCCTACATCAGTCATTCCGAGTTGGAAAAATTTGTCCTCGAATTTAGAATATGTTAGGTGATAGTCCAAGAGGAAGATCATTCGATATAACTTAGTAAAATCTACTAGCAGTTGTTGGACTTTGAGAATTCTCGACGAACTAGATGCAACTTTATTTCCAAAGTAGAGAAGCTCCAATGTGTTTATCCTCTCCATCTCCTTGTACATGTCGTCGTCAATCATCAGGAAATCCCTCATTGCTGTGCAGTTCTAGTCAAGCGCCTCCAGAATCGTGCGCAGGTACTCACTATAGGATTGAGAAAGTGTTAGAGGGGGTGAACAGTGCTCACACCTTTTTCACTTTTTCATAAAACTCGAGAGTAAATACGAAGTGAAAATAAATAAAGCAAACAACACAAATACGCTTTTTTTACTTAATTCAGAGTCTTGGGTGACTCCTACTCCAAGGCCCACTTTCATTAGGCAATCACTATCAATATGAAATGTTACAGTAATATGAATTTGAGATACAATTGCAAAACTTAAATATACTGACAACTTGAATATTTAGGCTTGAGCGTCATTGTCGGGGCAACGTAACAACGTTGTAGAGAAGTTTTCGGAGCAGCACTTGAGAGTGAAAGTTGTTTATATTTGATGATCCAGGATGTTGGTCGAAGCTCCTTATAAAGGTTGTTTCGGGTGCTCGGAAGTTCTTCTGGGTACCAGGAAGTTCCTCCGGGTGCCCTCATAGTGCTGACATGGCAATACTCGGTGAAAACTCTATTTGACCAAGTCTATTCGAGTCCGAGCACCTGAACTACCTTTCGAGCGCCTAGACTACGATGTAGGGCGACTAATCTGCGTGCACCAGCTCAACCGCTAGCGGGGCTGGGTCGAACCGGTCTAGGTGCCTAGACTGCCTTCAAGGCGCCCGAACCTCCGACGCTTGGACTAGCTTCAGGCGCTTAGAGTCATTTTTCCAGCCATCCTTCAGCTTCATCTTTCTGCATCACAAGGTTAGAGAAACAAAGCATAGTATGAAATGAAATACATTTTGATAATTTTGGATTGTCTGGTTCTAACTTTGGATTTTGCTGAAATCCTAGGTTGAACCGACGCTTACTGTTCCCTCAACGGGGAACGCATCCTCAGCTACTCCTCTTAGGAGAAGCTACCTTTCGCCAAACACCTATTTAGACTTTTGCTCGACATCTAATCTTGACTTCCGGGACTCTATCGTCCGATTCTTGACTCGCCTAGACTCCTGTCTGTTATCCTCGACCTGTCAAGACTCCTGCTTGGTTTCCTTGACTAGGACTTCAGTTTCCAATCCTCGACTAGGTCTTCACGCCCAATCCTTCGACAAGGACTTCTTTGCCCAATCACCATGATCAGGACTTAGTGTCTAATCTTCATGATTAGGTCTTCTTTACCTAGTCTATATGACCAGGACTTAGTGCTCAGTCTTCTTGATCAGGTCTTCTTTGCCTAGTCACCATTGACCAGGACATAGTGCCTAGCATCAACTAGGACTACCTTTAACACTTAGTTCAACATGTTAGATCACATATAACCCTTAACTTTGAATCTTTGTCAATATTAAAACCTAAGTTGATTAGCTAGTGCTTCTAGCACAAACACTTGTCGTGCGCCTGTTGGTGTTGGGATTCCTCCCTATATCCCCAGATTAAAATTCTATAAATTAGAACTAATCCGGATAGGGAAGAAAACTTCCCGAACGACCTACTTCATCATCATGCTTTTCGATTGAGTGATCGCTTGAACAAACTTGTTGTTCAAGCCATCAAACGCCTTTATCGATTAGCAGCGGAATAGAAGATGAAGTTTGGATCGCCAGTTCTTGTGTTTGTTTCGGGATCCAAGAGAAAAACAAAATACAATTAAACTAGAATGAAACCAAAGGTATACCTCTTGATTTTCTATTGTATTCTTATCCTCCTTCTTGGACGTCGTGTGGGCAACGATCTTCCAAGAATTAAAGTCACCAAAACCCTTCTTCTTCTTGCTTGCGCTGCCCCCCCCCTTTCTCCTTGATGTGTCGCACGCCCAAAGGAAGAAGAGAAAACTTCTCCTTTGCTTGACCTACCCGCACGCCCAAGAGGGAGAGAAGAAGAGAGCTAACCCTTCTCCTTGCTTGAAGCCTAGTCGGCCCCCCCTCCTTGTTGTCGACGCCGCACGCCCAGAGAGAGAGAGAGAGAGAGAGAGAGAAAAGAATTAGGTTAGTTGGTTCTCATGATGGCTTATGAGGGTATTTATAGGCTACAATATGGACCATGAAGATGAGTTGATTATGGTCTCCTAACGGACCTTTAACCCGACCCGTTAATAATAACCTGCTCCACTAAAGGGTTATTATTGAACTACTGTACCAACCTCATATTAAAATATGGGCTCCACCTTATTATGTGTACATTATCTCCCCGTATTTAAGATATCACATGTCTGTTAATTAATTAAATTACTGACAATTTAATTAATTAACATATAACTCCAAGAGTAGCACCACTCAACTTTATTATCATGTCAGACCAAGTCCACCTGTAGGATTTACATGATAATCCTTATAAACTCCTCAAGGGGGCATCATCAGCCTAAATAATTTAGGACACGATTTCCTTCTGTAATCAACGATACACCATATAAATAATATTATTTCCCAATTTACTGGGCCTATTGACTTAACGAATAAATCTCGCCCACTGGTAAATTAAAGAAATAAATATTAAGTACATATTCTCGTTATTATATCGGGATTAAGAGCATGTACATCCATACTAACCAAGGTCTTGTTCGATTATTTAGTCAGTATAAATCGAACAACCTCAAAACGGTCCCGCTTAATACACACAAAGTGCACTAGTATAATTCTATAGTCAAGATAGACTAATATCAAATTACACTACAACCGTTCCAATGGTTTGTCCAAATTCATCTTGGTTGTGAGCCACTGCTTATACTTTACAAGGAACTGATAACATGATCTTCTGTGTGGCACCACACACCATGTTATCTACAATGTAAAGTAATAGACAACTGCATATATAACAAATATAAAATGTAAACATATGCCCACTGCGATTCTTATTCCAAAATAGATGTTCATACATAAGCTAGACTTATAGCATACATCCTAACAGAGCCTCCGCTAGAGACAAGATCCCCTCCACCACTATTTGCTTCATGTAGAGCGTGTCATCACCCTGCTACAGCGTAAAGAAGTTGCCCTCCGTGGTCACGCGCTGTCCCTCCATGATTACGCACCGAGCCTCCGCTTGTTTCTCTTGCTAATACAACGTCGCCTCCGTTGCCTTTTGCTTTTTGTGCAACTCCCAGTTCATTTCCTGAACCTTAATTTCTTAGTCGACAGTGGCTCTAGTAAGGAGCTCAGCCTTGAGCTTCTACGTTTGGCGAGAAATGTTCTTCTTATCCACCTCAACATGTAGATCAGAGTCCCTAATGGTGAAGGCCTTGGCCCCCTCGATGTTGGTGACCTTGGCTTGGCCCAACGACTCCATTGTTATTTCTTTAAATGGTCTAATAATCTTTAAGGGTGAGCTCTCTTTTGCATCTTTGTCCGATTGATTTGTTTTTGTCTTTCATTGATTTCAAGTTACCACCTATCTACAAGGATGAGCATTGCAAGTGATCCCATCACATCAATGCACAACCTTTGAGTCTGATAGCAATCAACTTCACCTTCAACCGATCCGGAACTTGCTTATAGTCGAATAATTGCTCTACTTTATTGATTCAATCAACGAAATTCTCTGTCCATCATGTACCAGAAAATTCGAGTAGATCAACTCGAAATCCGAAGTCTCCATGTCTAACTTCACGACCACATATCTCACGGTCAAGATTTTGCCTTGTTGACGCTACATGATGGGTTAAATCTATAACTTGCCTTTATAAATCCTCAATCCTCAACCTTCTTTTACGATGCTCGACTTCCTCAATCAGAATCTGTCTATTGTTGTGACCATGACCACGACAACCTTCTATTGGCTATGACGCTCGACTTTCTCAATCGGAACCTGTCAGCTCAGATACCAACTGATGTTGTGCAGGATAGTGATTATCCAGCAGGCTGACGAGAAGAGGGGTTTGAGTAGAAGACAATAAGAGAAAACCATTATCATCTAGGTTTTTTTTAAAGAATTTTTATATAATAACAAAGGATTATCTCTCGTACAACTAAACATATGCTTATATAAATTGCAAACCCTCATGCCAAATAAAGAAAAGAAATCTTAATATATAGACTATAATTATTAACTTGTAAAGAAAGGAAAAAATTTCTAACAATCCTAAAATCCCTAAACAGATAAAAAGCCAAAAATACAAAGATAGAAATTACCAATAATACTTAAAATATAAAAATATCTTAAATACCAAAAGGAGAAAATTACTTCTACTACTACTACTACTACTAATAATAATAATAATAGTAATAATATATGAATCCTCCAGCATCAAGACTATTGTTGACTGTTCCTCTCCGTTAATAGATCGATGACAATCAGTCAAATTGATCAATCAAGTTTCATACATTCTATTTGCTCTTACAGTGTTATCAATTGATTGATAGTCTTCATTAATTGATTGATCGTCTCCATCAATCGACTAATGATGTTCAATTGAGTTCATCAAGGAAGTTTCAAATATTCTGTTTTCTCCAACAGTATCATTAGTTGACCGATAAACCAAAAAGTTGATTGATTACGCTGTAAACTCTCTCAAACCCCCTCGAATATCGAATTCATAATTTAGGGGTTCATCAGTCGATTGTTATTATATAGCAGTCGATGATACCTCTGTTTCAACCTTACTAAAGTTAAATTCTCACTTTACCTAGTATCTAGTTTATCCCAACCTACCAAAACTTTCTTTGCATAGTATCCGATCAACTTTGACTTATCAAGATTTTCTTTGTCTAGCACCGTATCAACCCTTGACCACTACTCAGTATTGATCAACGTTGACTTACTGGAACTTCTTCTTGCCAACATCTGATTAACCTTAATATGTTAGGACTTTATCATTATTAAGTATTTGGTCAACCTTATCTCACTTGAACTTCACGTATCATGTTAAGTGTCTGATTCTTCATTACCCACTTGAATTTTATTCTTACCAACTTTTTATTGGATTTACAATCAAGTGTCTGACTAACCATAACCCACTATTGACTCTTTTATTATCAAGTATTCAGTTAATTTTTATTTGATTTTTCGCTCAACCGTGCAGCATCGACATCCAAATCAATATTAGTCAATTTGACTCGAGATCGATTATATTAACAATATTCATTTCCAACCATCTATTCTACTTTTCAACATCTCACTTTACCAAGATCAAAATCAACTTGAGCTAACTTGATCCAAAATCGATTATACCAACAACCTTATCCAGAACATACTCGATCACACACGTCGAAAACATTAAGCATCATCATAATAATAATTCAATATTTATTTCTCCCTCGAATGGAGTCGACCAAGTCCATCCTAATCTCGTGCTTACATTAAATTTCCCATCCCTCATTAATTATTTCAACATTTAGTTTTAGGATTTAATATCATTTAGCCCTGTAAGTTTGTATAATTTTATTTATGTTGCGCACTGAAAATTTTAAAAGGCCCCAAGTTTTAAAACTTTCATGAGTTTAAAAATAAAGTGTAAATGAGTCTAGGCAAATTTAATTATATTTAAACTTATATTTATTAAAATTTATTCGAATTTGTCTATTAATTTTTTTTTATCAATCCCCAGCTCATCTAAAGGTATTTGTGGATCTTAGCTAACAATGATAAGATTTATATTATTTTTTAAATGTATTATAAATAATCTAAAAATATACAAATTTATAGATTATATGAGCTCTATCCGAGGTCTACAATCGACCTATCGATCACTACCTCAATACTCTTGTAGTCGGCCCTCTCCTTAGCAGTCGAGCTCTATCCGAGGTCTACAATCGACCTTGTTAATAAATAAATTTAGTCATAAATTATTTATTATTAAAAAATAAATTTATTAGTATTTGTTTATTTTATATAGTTTTACTATAGATAAAATTTATCGAGTTGAATATTAAATTTATTCAAGAACTTATTTATAGCCCTATTTAAAAATATATTTTTGAAAAATCTAATCTTACTCTGAATCAAAACATCACAAAATAAGTGTTAATTAGTAAACACTCTCCAAAATAAATTGAGTTTTACATGTAGTTCTCACCTCATAAAATTTTTACATGCATTCCATGATGAGATTGATAAGATGATTTTGTATATTATTTTTTTATTAGTATAAAATAGTAAAAATTCAGTATATATCGTAAACATTTAAGTATAAATTGTTTGAGATTGAGTACTGATTTAAGAAATTTGAGTATAAAATTCTGATGGCCCCTCCATCATGATCTTGATACAACCTCACATACTCAAATTTTTAAATTTTATACTCAAATATTTTCAAATAATACTCAATCTAAACCAATTAATACTTAAATTTTTATAATATATACTGAAAATTTTATTGTATACTGAAACAATGTATACTCAAATTTTTTTAAATAATACTAAAATTTCTTAAATTAGTACTCAATCTCAAATAATTTATACTTAAATTTTTACAATATATACTGAATTTTTACTATTTTATACCAATAAAAAAATAATATACAAAATTATCTTATCAATCTTATAAGGGAGTGCGTGCTAAAATTTTATGAGGTGAGAAAGCTCAATATCATTTTGGAGAGTTTTCATCAATTTTCTTATAAAATAATTTGTATTTCACTTTTAGAAGATCCTTTATACAATGAAACTAATTTATAATATTTTTTTATTTTGTAATTCTTTGACAAATGACCATATTTACTTTGGAGACATTTTAAATTGAATATTTTTAAATTGTTAAGTGTTTAAATACGCAAGTTTTTATCGAATTTTTTTTATAAATTGATTTATAAAAAGTTTACAAATTCTTCCGACTATGAATAAATTCAATTTTTGAAGTAAGGGTGTCTGATTAATTCTGATATTACGTTTCTGCATATGGGAAATTATTTGGACTAAATTGAAATAATGTTGAATTAGTGGCAAATATCATTTAATTTTCTGCATCTGTGCGAACTCGAGAATCACGTGTCTGAAATGGAAAGCCGTCTATAAATTGAAATGGGCAAGGCGAAGGGAGGGAAGAAACCGCGGCTTCCGAGTGCTACCAAGTTGAGTACTTCCCTTTCCCGGTGGATTTTCGTGCTCGCTTTCCAAAAATTTGGGGATCGAGAGATGGCGGAGGGCCGGAAGCAAGGCTGCACCAACTTCGAGCTCGCCTGTAGCTTCCTGAGCCAGTACATCAAGGAGAAGGGCAGCGTCGCCGACCTAGGGCTCGGGATCGCCAAGGACGCCGCTAAAGGTGAGCTTTTTTTGGTTGTGCATTTTAAATTTTTGGACGGATTTTTGCATTGGATTCTCCTGATCTTTTATTCTTTTCTTGCTAATGTTTTGTTTGGATTCTTGGAGATTTCGTGCAGGAATGCGTTTTCTGCTAGTTTGTTTTCAAAAATTTGTCTTTTCGGATTATTCCGGTGAATATTTGTTTGGCTAGATTTGTATTTCAGAACATTGATCGATTTTGTTCGGACTAGGTCTTTGATTTATATCCTTATTGAATTTCCAATTCGTGTTCTTGGCGAAAATTGATATTTCTTTTCACTAGTTTCGTTCTGCCGTTCGAAGATTTTATGGATTTCTCTGTGTTCTTGTGTTCTTGTTTTAAATTCAGTCCTTTTTATTTATTTATTTTTTTTGCATAAGCTTGTCAACTATTGATCACTCCCATTTATTCTTCCAGTCAACTCCCAGTCGTTTCGGCCGCCGCCGACCACCATTTGCTTGTTGCCCGGAGCGGACATCTCCGGCGGAGAGGACTGCGAGAAGGAAAGCGAAGGGGAAGTAGTCTCCCATGAGAACCCGACGGAGCTCTTTCCCCGGTGTGCCGGATTCATCCCCTCCGTGTCGCAGAATTCAAGGTCTCACCTCCCTTACAACTACAGAACAAATTCAAAACAAAATCTTGATGTCAAAGAACAATAAAGGAATAAAAGCTTGATATCAAAGAACAAGAAAGGATTCTGATAAGAACCCTAGAGGTGATCTAACCATTTTTCTGGCTGCTTATTTTGCAGGGGGGAAGAAAAATCCCAACTTTCAATTTTCTATGGAGGAAACGTGCTGGTGTTTGACAATTTCCCAGCAGAGAAAGCCAGGGATCTGATTCGGATAGCAAGCGAAGGGAATTCCACTTCTCAAAACTTTAGCTACGTTCCTCCTCCTTCCACCACTGCAGCTGTGACAGCCTCAAGATCCCTCTCTCGTGAAAGCTCGACCTTGGTCAATCTGTCAAGATCTGCAGAGCCAAATCTCTCAGGTAGCAGATTAGTGCATAAAAGAAAATTCATTTCATGTTTGAACCTCTATGCAAGCTACTGACTTTGCTAGTGCTTTGCTGAACTACAGATCTTCCTATTGCTAGAAAAGTTTCACTGCAACGATTCCTGGAGAAGAGAAACCATCGGTAGGTAATCCTTTTCTTATGCTAAAGAACAAGTGTGGATTGTTTCAGCTGGTATAATTCAATCAGTTAAACTAAAAAAAAATTCAGGATCAATGCGAGAGCACCGTACCAAATGACTCCATCTCCTCAAATGGCCACTTCTGTTAATCATGAGAACCGCAACGCATGGCTTGGCTTGGGCACTAACCTCTTCACTCCCAGCGTCACTCTGAGCTCTGAGTATAGCAGATAGGCCTGCTCGAGTCGAGTTCAGTTTCACATGCTTCTCACCTTGAAGCAAAGTGCTCAGAAAATCTTCGATCGCTTCTTTTTTTTTTTTTTTTGAGGAACTTGTCTTCCTTTTTCAACAAGTCGCGTCGATTTAGATTTTCAGTGTTCTTGTTTTTAAAGGTGCAGCTTATGCAGCATATCAAAAATCTAGTAACCATGAAATATGTATCAAATCATGTTTGATCTTACTGTAGAGTGAGGTTGTTTTATGTGTAAAACTCTGCATTCAGTTATTTCATTGAACCTTTCAAACTTCATCTTTGCTGTGCGTTGCGAAAGCCGTACTGATGGTTAATCTCAGTCAAACTTCAAGCACCTTAAATCTACTGTTCTAAGGTTTTTTACTCTGCTTCGTAATTGCTTCTTCTAAGGCTCAACAACCATGTTTGACAATGAATTCAAACCTTCCTCTTTGACCTGAGCAACGAGCTGATATCACAATGCTGTAGGGTCAACCGACTTGAACTGCACACCCAAAAACCAGCATGTGTTTGATGAGGATTGAATGCAGCACCGAACTAGTCTTGCCTTCATGCAGAAGCTACAACTGAGTCAAAGTTTGGTGGCTTTCTATTTCAACTGAATGCCCATTTTTTGGGGGAATCAAATAGTTCTCGACATGTGCAGCTTGATGAAAAGTAAAAGGGAGATAGTTTCTTCAAATCTTCTACAGTAGAAAAAAGATATAGATCGAGACATAGTTCTTACACTATGTTGACCTTGGCCATTTTGACAGTAAGAAGAACAAATTTATTCTCTGTAAAATGTTCTCCCATAATAGAAAAATCAACACCAAATAATCCTAAGCAAAGTTTTACAGCAATTAGGCCACACACACTGATTGTTCAGGCAGGTACATACACACTCACACTTAATTTTCTAAGTATCATCGCGAAAGCAAATCAAGTGTTTAGGACAAATGAGTGTGAAATACTCTAACTTTGTTCCCACACACACGGTCATTTTAAAAATAGTATTTAGGACAAATGAGTGTGAAATACTCTTAACTTTAATTTGTTCCCAGACACACGGTCATTTTGAAAATATATTATAGCGGACAGGGTACAATTTGCCCCAACAAAAAAAAAAAAAAAACAAGATTAGTCCGTGAATCTCTCGCTAACGTGGGTCTTAGGAAAAAATTTATTGATCACATGGTAAAATTTGTATGCATCATCTTAAAAGCAAACGAGTAGACAAACTAAAAGTCATTGGGCAAAATCTATAGGCGCCTTTTTTTTATCAACGGATCTTAATGGTACATCCTATATTGATTTATTATTAAAAGAGGGTCATCCTGATACATGGACGTAACAATCATATGCTATAAAATAATAGCTTATTCCTATTATTATTTATCTTCTATTTTTCCATCTAAATT